>WNWK01056289.1:0-11046 GCA_009830355.1 Cherax destructor
AGCATTTTCTACTGTGTTTCTTTGCTCCAAGCTCCCTTTACCTCAGGTTAACAGGCCACTGAACCTGAGGTTGTAATACTCCCATTCGAAGGTTTCTTGTAAGGTGCAGTGTACATATATACAATCGTTGTATTCAACACAATAACTGCACAAACATTATTCTAATTATATTGTTTACAAAACTTGTTTACACCAATCAACAATAAAAAAATTGTTTATTACTATTGTTCTATAATATATATACACATATATAATGACTATACACTTTCCATCAACTGATATTAGCACTTGCAAGCTTGAAGCTGTGTGTGTGTGTGTGGACATCTAAATTTGGTGAGTCTGGGTAAGGCAGCTGTCAAAATAACATATTATACCATTACTCACCACCCCCACACTGCCTGTCAACCTGTCAACACAAAAGGGGTAGCATGTCTTCTTCCCCACAACCTTCCTTCCTTTCTTACCTATTTCCTTCCTTCCTTCCTCTCATCTCTTCCTTCCTGCCTTCCTTTCATCCTTCATTCCTTCCTTTCTTACTTTTTTTGTTCCTTCCTTCCTCTCATCTCTTCTTTCCTTCCTTTCTTTTTTCCCTTCCTTCCTCTCATCTCTTCCTTCCTTACTTTCTTTCTTCTTCTTTCCTTCCTTCCTTCTGGAATCCTGGGCATTGCTTTCGGTCACAAACTCCTCAAAACCATGAAATTCATCTTCAGAGACACTTCCATCTGTGTTAGAGGTATCACTGGAAGGAAGAGTCCCAGATTCACGGGAGTCAGGTATTTCTTACTGCTAGGCATGCTGAACAAGGACTACTGAAATGGCTTTCCCACATTGCACCACTGGCTCCTCGTTTTTTTTATACTGCGCACACTGAACATGGAGACCCATTCTCTCACATGTGGGCCTACCAGCTTTCTCCCACTTATGCGTATTAATACAGTGGACTCTCGGTTAAAGGCCATAATCCGTTCCAGGAGCTAGGCCTTAACCGAAATGCTTTAACTGAAATAATATTCCCCATAAGAATGAATGTAAATATAATTAATCCGTTCCAGACAAAAATATTCAATAAAAAAAAAAAAAATTAACAATTAAATCAGTATTACATACCTTTATTGAAGACTAATGCTGGCGTCTGGAAGATAGGGAGGAGGAAAGAGGGAGGAGTTAGTGTTTGGAAGGGTAATCCCCTCCATAAGGACTTCAGGTAGCAAAGCTCTCTCTGTGGTCTTTTAATGCCACTAGGATCAGCTTGAGAGTCACTCCACCAACTACACTCCACATGCCTGCTACACTCCCTACATGCCTGTTACACTCCTGCCTTCCTGCTACACTCCCTGCATGCCTGCTACACTCCCTGCATGCCTGCTACACTCCTGTATGCCTGCTACACTCCCTGCATCCTGCTACACTCCCTGCATGCCTGTTACACTCCTGCATGCCTGCTACACTCCCTGCATGCCTGCTACACTCCCTGCATGCCTGCTACACTCCCTGCATGCCTGCTACACTCCCTGCATGTCTGCTACACTCCCTGCATGCCTGCTACCTCCCTGCATGCCTGCTACACTCCCTGCATGCCTGCTACACTCCCTGCATGCCTGCTACACTCCCTGCATGCCTGCTACACTCCCTGCATGCCTGCTACACTCTCTGCATGCCTGCTACACTCCCTGCATGCCTGCTACACTCCCTGCATGCCTGCTACACTCCCTGCATGCCTGCTACACTCCCTGCATGCCTGCTACACTCCCTGCATGCCTGCTACACTCCCTGCATGCTTGCTACACTCTCTGAATGCCAGCTACTCTCCTTGCCTCTATGCCTGCCTGCCTTGAATTCTATCATGTTTCTCACTTTCTTTACCAAAGGAACTTTACTAAGAACTTTCCTTGGGGCCATGGTGACTTATTTCGCAGTTGCACTTGATAAATAACCACAAAAACAATGGATTATAGCAAAATGTTTGGATGAATGAGCAGAAGCTTCCTCACGCACCGAGAGACACAGGCAAACTGAAGCACAAGCGGCCCCAGCCAGCAGACGGACACATCCCATACGGCCTCTAACCGGGAGCCGAAAAACCGGCCTCTAACTGAGTTGGCCTTTAACCGGAACGGCCTTTAACCGGGGGTCCACTGTACATCGGAAACAGTGACTCGTAAGACGTATATATACGACCGAAACAGTCAAAAGGTTATAGTGATGAGTGTCTGATGGAGGGCGGAACAGCTAATACCTCCATAAGGTGTAAAGTAGATCATTGATCAGTTCTTCATTCTGTTCCACAAACACAAAGTTGTGTGAGTTATTTCTAAATTGGATCCTTGCCTTAAGATGTTTCTTTACTGCTTCCATGACCCATGCACACTTAGCAGGGTGTTGTCAGGGAAGTTCAGCTTAACACATTCATCCTTAGAAGAAAGGCTTCTTGCACCCTGTGTGTACCAAGGACGTTTAGTTTCACATTGCCTATGAGTCAAGTGAGCCTGACTACGTCGGTGCTCTAGCCCTTTCTCACTTTTTCTCCTTTGTTTACTTTTAAAGGTCTGGAAGCTATCATCAGTTCCATCCCCTGCAGAAATATATTCCTCTATGACAGTTGCCATGTTTGCAGGTGATGATATCTCGTGTAAGA
Organism: Cherax destructor; assembly: GCA_009830355.1. Classification (NCBI taxonomy): domain Eukaryota; kingdom Metazoa; phylum Arthropoda; class Malacostraca; order Decapoda; family Parastacidae; genus Cherax; species Cherax destructor. The sequence goes on from WNWK01056289.1 coordinate 2,636, forward strand.
CTCACAAGAATTCCTCGCTTGCATAAGCAAGGTGACTCTTGCTTATGCAAGAGTAAATATTTACTATAGAGTCAGAAGTCTAACATAAATCATATGACACAAGGGTTAAAGTTCAATGAACACTTCCAGTTATACTAAACTCAGGTTACTACTACTTAATACGATACACACCTCACTAAAAATACATTCAGAGACCTCTTGTATGGGTGTTAATAATATGGTAACTATAATGGATGGTACAGACAAGGTCTCACACCTAATCACAAAATACAAAGATATATGGCACCGACCCCTTTCGGGGTCGGTGCCATACTAGTACGTTTTACGAGCAGGGGTTGGTGCCGTACTAGTACACGTAAATTCTTGCGGCTTCAAATTAAGTGGGAAACAGCTGGTAGGCCTAGGGATGATAGAATGGGTCTGTGCGGTCAGTGTGCGCAGTAGGAAAAAATCGGGTACCCAGTGGTGCATTGTGGGAACACCATTTCAGTACACCTTGTCCACCATTCCTCGCAGCAAGAAACACCTTACTCCTCGGCGAATTGGGACACTTTTATTCCCCAGTGACAGTTCTAACAGTGATGGGGGTGTCAGTGAAGGTGACTTTCAAGGTTTTGAGGCGGTTGTGACCGAAACTAGTGACCATAATATCGGTATAAGTGAGGAAAACCCAGACGACCCACAGCCGTCCACCTCTGGTGCTGTGGCGTCTTGTTCACGTCCAGTTGTACCAGAACGAAGGCGGAAACTCCTATTTACTCATATCCCGGACTCAGATGTGAGCAATGGTGATGATAGTGATAGTGAATATGAACTCCAAGCCCTTCGAAATAGTTCCAGTAGCACGAGTGAAGGGGAATATTCACCAGTAACGCGTCAGTATATACGACGGTATATGCGCTCTGGAAGTGTGCCATATGCTCTTCCAAGGGTTAGGAGTACATCTTGGAGTACATCCCCATCAGTTTGATGAAAGTCACAGTGGAATACGCCCATCTTGTCCACTTGGGAACAATGCCACTGAACTGGAATGTTTCCAGTTATTCTTTGACGAACCCCTGATCGACATTATTATCAGGGAAAGAAACAGATACTTCGATTACACAATGGCAAACACGATTCTTTCACCAAAATCACGTCTACACCAGTGGAAGGAGACAACTGTGGCAGAGATGTATCTTTTCTTTGCCATAATAATGCTTATGCCACATGTGTATAAGCACCGTATCAAATCATCATGTTACATTTCTCAGACAAAACCAGGCCTGACAGAACCGACAGGTTATATAAGATTAGGAATGTGTTTCTGTATCTGAAAGAGAAATTCAATATATATGTATTTTTATCCCTTCAAGAAGCTTGTTATTGATGAGTCTTTGATTCTGTTCAAAGGTAGACTGTCGTTCAAGCAGTATATACCAAGCAAAAGGAAACGCTTTGGTATAAAGTTGTTTGTGCTTTGTGATTGCTAGAGTGGTCTTGTAGTATTGGATATTATTGTGTACACTGGAAGTAATACAGTGGTACCTCGGTTTACGATGGTCCCCAAACTCACCCTTTTATGTAAATTAATTTTTTTAAATGCTTTTGTAAGTGTATTTTTGGGGGTCTAAAAGGACTAGTCTATTTTACATCATTCCTTATGGGGATAAATTCGTTTGGTAATGGCACTTGAACAGCATTCTGGAACGAAAAAATATCGTAAACCGAGGTACCACTGTACATTGAAAGATACCAGGAAGTTACTGGGTATCTCTGGTGATGTGGTTAGAACAATGATGGAACCATATCTTGGCAAGGGGCATATATTATATACTGATAACTGGTCTTCAAGCCCCACCCTCAGTGATTTTTTGCGAGTGAACATGATAGATGTGTGCGGAACAGTTTGTGCAAATCATAAGCATATGCCTAGGTTCGATGCAGGCACTCGTAGAGGTGAGGTGCAGGCGTTTGCTGCCAATGATATCATGGCATTTCGGTGGCATGACAAACGAGATGTCACACTGTTGTCATCAGTTCACCCTAATGAAATGGCAGACAGTGGCAGGGTGAATAGAGAGACCGATGAACCCATTCTAAAACCTGCAGCTGTGATGGACTACACCCTCAATATGCGTTCAGTGGACAAATGTGACATGCAGATTGGGTTTGGTGATTGTGTTAGAAAGAGTTATAAGTGGTACATAAAACTCTTTTTTCACATTCTGGACATTTGCATAATAATAATAATAATAATAATAATAATAATAATAATAATAATAATAATAATAATAATTTTTATTTGGACATGATACAAAGAATTACATTTGGTTATTGAGATTACATGAGGTGTACATGCCAAAAGCCCCTAGTATGCAGGGCATTTTGGGCAGACTTAAAATTAACTTAAAACTAGATTGTAAGAATTTTTGTAGATAGTATACAATGAGTAAAGGTGAGTATTTAAGCTATGAAATTTGAACATAGTTTTGTACTTTTGTCTTCATTATAAAATTAATTAAATCAGATTAAACAAATTAAAGCAATAATAATAATAAAATAATAAAAAGTTATGGTTGATAATTTATAAAATAAGTAAAGTTGCATATCTAAGTTTTAAAGTTTGAATATAAGTTGAACATATCAATTAATTGTAGCAATTTATTGCAGCAATGCAACTAATTGAGTGAGATAACAATTTAAAACAATTAATTGCATTGCAGTTAGTTTACGTGGTCATTGTGTAAGTGTTGTGGGAATAATTAGCTAAGTAAGTATTAATCATAACAGGTTTTACATTCATTCATTCGTTCATTCATACATTACATTGACTTTAAAGTCAGGTTTTACGTTAAGTGATTATTCTACTTTGCTGGGAATGGTTGATATGGAGCAATTATCTTTGGGTGAGAAGGTGGTTTTTTAGCATCGTTTTGAATTGGGGTACAGGTAGGGTTTCTTTGGCAATGACAGGTAATGAATTCCAAATTTTCGTGCCTTTTATGTGCATTGAGTTTTTACATAGTGTTAGGTGGACACGGGAACATCGAGGTGATCTGTGTCTAGTGTTATGGTCATGTGTCCTGTTAAAATTAGTAAGGAGAGTTTGAGTGGTGGGTTAATATCTGCATAAGTGTTCGATGTATGTAATAGGCACAGTAAAAGTATGGATGTCTTGTATGGTGAGTAAGTTTAGGTTTTGAATATTGGTGGAGTATGTTGCCTGGGTGAGAATTTATCATCATTCTAACTGCTGCCTTTTGTTGTGTTATTAGTGGTCTGAGATGAGTTATTGATGTAGAGCCCCATGCGCAGATTCCATAGGTGAGGTAGGGGTAAATGAGTGAGTGATATAGGTAAGAGAGCTGGTTGTGGTTGTGCTCAATGCTTATAATGTTTATAAGTAGAAGTGATGCAAGGAGGGAAGAGTATATGAAGAAAAAAGAAGTTAAGAGAGTGGTCAAGCAATGTAAAAAGAGGCAAATGAGAGAATGGGTGAGATGTTATCAACAAATTTTGTTGAAAATAAGAAAAAGTTTTGGAGTGAGATTAATAAGTTGAGAAGCCTAGGAACAAATGGATTTGACAGTTAAAAATAGGAGAGGAGAGTTATTAAATGGAGAGTTAGAGGTATCGGGAAGATGGAGGGAATATTTTGAGGAGTTGTTAAATGTTGATGAAGACAGGAAGCTGTGATTTCGTGTATAGGGCAAGGAGGAATAACATCTTGTAGGAGTGCGGAAGAGCCAGTTGTGAGTGTGGGGAAGTTCGTGAGGCAGTGGGTAGAATGAAAGGGGTAAGGCAGCTGGGATTGATGGGATAAAGGTAGAAATGTTAAAAGCAGGCGGAGATATAGTTTTAGAGTGGTTGGTGCTATTATTTAATACATGTATGGAAGAGGGTAAGGTACCTAGGGATTGGCAGAGAGCGTGTATTGTTCCTTTGTATAAAGGCAAAGAGGACAAAAGAGAGTGCAAAAATTATAGGGGAATAAGTCTGTTGAGTATACCAGGTAAAGTGTATGGTAGAGTTATTATTGAAAGAATTAAGAGTAAGATGGAGAGCAGAATAGCAGATGAACAAGGTGGCTTTAGGAAAGGTAGGGGGTGTATAGACCAAGTGTTTGCAGTAAAACATATAGGTGAACAGTATTTGGATAAGGGTAAATAGGTTTTTGTGGCATTTATGGATTTGGAAAAGGCGTATGATAAGGTGGATAGGGGGGCAATGTGGCAGATGTTGCAGGTGTATGGAATAGAAGGTAGGTTACTGAAAGCAGTGAAGAGCTTTTATGAGGATAGTGAGGCTCAGGTTAGAGTGTGTAGGAGAGAGGGAGATTATTTCCCGGTAAAAGTAGGCCTTAGACAGGGATGTGTGATGTCACCGTGGTTGTTCAATATATTTATAGATGGGGGTTGTAAGAGAAGTGAATGCGAGGGTCTTGGCAAGAGGTGTGGGGTTAAAAGACAAAGAATCAAATACAAAGTGGGAGTTGTCACAGTTGCTTTTTGCTGATGACACTGTGCTTTTGGGAGATTCTGAAGAGAAGTTGCAGAAGTTGGTGGATGAATTTGGTAAGGTATGTAAAAGAAGAAAATTGGAAGTGAATATAGGAAAGAGTAAGGTGATGAGGATAACAAAAAGATTAGGTGACGAAAGATTGGATATCAGATTGGAGGGAGAGAGTACGGAGGAGGTGAATGTATTCAGATATTTGGGAGTGGACATGTCAGCAGATGGGTCTATGAAGGATGAGGTGAATCATAGAATTGATGTGGGGAAAAGGGTGAGTGGTGCACTTCGGAGTCTGTGGAGACAAAGAACTTTGTCCATGGAAGTTAAGAGGGGAATGTATGAGAGTATAGTTATACCAACACTCTTATATGGGTGTGAAGCATGGGTGATGAATGTCGCAACGAGGAGAAGGCTGAAGGCAGTGGAGATGTCATGTCTGAGGTCAATGTGTGGTGTGAATATAATGCAGAGAATTTGGAGTTTGGAAATTAGGAGGAGGTGCGGGATTACCAAAACTATTATCCAGAGGGCTGAGGAGGGGTTGTTGAGGTGGTTCGGACATATAGAGAGAATGGAACGAAACAGAATGACCTCGAGAGTGTATAAATCTGTATTGGAGGAAGGCGGGGTAGGGTCGGCCTAGGAAAGGTTGGAGGGAGGGGTAAAGAGGTTTTGTGTGCGAGGGCTTGGATTTCCAGCAAGCATGCGTGTGCGTATTTGATAGGAGTGAATGGAGACAAATGGTTTTTAATACTTGACGTGCTGTTGGAGTGTGAGCAAAGTAACATTTATGAAGGGATTCAGGGAAACCGGCAGGCCGGACTTGAGTCCTGGAGATGGGAAATACAGTGTCTGCACTCTGAAGGAGGGGTGTTAATGTTGCAGTTTTATAACTGTAGTGTAAAGCACCCTCTGGCAAGACAGTGATGGAGTGAATGATGACGAAAGTTTTTCTTTTTCGGGCCACCCTGCCTAGGTGGGAATCGGCCGATGTGTTAATAAAAAAAAAAAAAATAAAGTTGAAGACCACAAACAAACCACCATATGGCGAATTTTGTTTGTCTGTCATCAGGCAAATAATCACCAAGTACCAAGAAACACAACCTGCAATAGAAAACCGCCCACAAAATTACCAACAACTACCGTCTCATCTGAGGCTTGGTGGTGAACACTTCCTAACAAAACTGCCTGCTACTGCTTGCAAGAAAAAGGCTCAGAAGAGGTGTTACGTCTGTGCACATACAAAAAGACGCCCACAGCAATGCAAAGACACTCGTTTTATGTGTGTGGAATGTGAAACACCACTGTGCATGGAACCATGTTTCAGAGACTTCCACAGGCTGCAGAACTTCTAGAAACATGTGCAGTGACTCTATATGTGTACGTATATATATGAGTGAACAATAGTTATAAACATTATTTTACATTGTACATTGTTGTAAATATGTTTTGTAAACAAAATTGTGATAACAAACTTTATGGCATTATTTGAAAAACAGCACTTATATTGGTCTCACAGGCCATAAAAGGTATTTGAAAAAAAAAAATTAAAATCGTTAAGAAAACAACTTAAAAAAAAAATGATTACCGGCCAACCGGAAGTCACCGATGTTGCTGTCAGCGGTTCAATTTTGGTCAACTTGAAGCCTCCATATCTCTGTAAGTATTGATCGCAATTTTTTTTTGTTTAGCCATTTAGATTTAGAAAAAAAAAACTATCATTTCATAAGATAAATTTTTTTTTTTTCCGAATATTTTTCAACCCCAGGAACAGGTTTCCGAGAAGGCCTGTCGACCCCCAAAGGGTTAAACAAAAGGTTCAAATTCAGTGATAACTTCCACTTGAATCAGTTTAGGCCACTTCCACCTAATATACCTCACTGAAATAATAATATTGCAGACATCACAATGATGCTGAAGACAACCTCTGACACACAAGCACAAATTATAAAGAAAAATAATTTATAAAAAAAAACACCTGAGTATAAAGTGAGAGTTGTATAAAAGATGACATTAAACAAAGTGGCTGATACATGAACTTGTATAAAGATATTTGATCAGAGAACAAACACAATTACGTACTGTACTGTATATTGTAATAAACAGAATAGAGGAAATCAGCTCTAATATACATAATTTAGGTATGCATACTGGTCAGAGAGCCCGTCGTAAGTCCGAGTCGTCGGTAAATAAGTACGTCGCTAAGTGAGGAGAGGCTGTATTATTAAGAAGCAGTAAACCCATAAGGACTACAAGTAAGGTAAATTACTATTTTAACACCGACCCTAAATAAGTAAACTCTAGGTATAAATGATGTGATAAAGACATATGGGTGGCATCACTATGTGTAAGTGATGTGGTAAACCCATACAGGTGGCCCTGATGCAACATAACATACTCAAACCCAAAGGTAAACCTGTATGGGTACATACTGACGTACCTTGATGCTCCTAAACCCCAGCTGGTTGGCATCCTGGGCCTTAGCAATGATGTCAGCAGCGATGTGGAATCCGTCTTGGTCTGTGATGAGGTGTAGTCTCAGCGGCGCTGTCGATGATGCCAGCAGCGATGTCGCAGCAACAGCCAGCTTGCGTTGCAGCTCCTGGCTCTTTCGTGCATGTGTGAAGATGAACGCCACGTCCAGGGGGGCCCGGTATAGCAGGTCGTTCTCCCTGGGGTCCAGAGCCATGTCCATAGGGTCCAGGGCCATGTCCATGGGGTCCAAGGCCACATTCAGGGGTGCCCGGTACAGCAGGTCATGCTTCCGTGGGTTTGGGGCCATGTCCTTGGGGTCCAGGGCCACCAGGTCATCTCCTATTGGACGGGGTACTGGTGGAGGGGCCATGTCCCTCCTGCAAAGGAGGAGGAGGACGGAGGCGCTGGCAATCAAAGCCAGCGCCACCGCACTTGCTTGTCTGGCTTTTAAAGCCATCGCTTGGTTGGCCTGGCTTCAGGAAGGGCGGCAACGTGTATCCGTCAGTCACCGACACGCCTCGGACATGTCCTGAACGTGTCTTGATGGACCGACAGCAGGTTGATGGACCTACAACAGTACTGAACGTGTCTTGACGAACCTATGACAGTACTGAACGTGTCTTGATGGACCTACGGCAGTACTGAACGTGTCTTGACTGACCTACGACAGTACTGAATGTGTCTTGATGGACCTACGACAGTACTGAACGTGTCTTGATGGACCTACGACAGTACTGAACGTGTCTTGATGGGCCTACGACAGTGCTGAACGTGTCTTTGACGGACCTACGACAGTGCTGAACATGTCTTGACGGACCTACGACAGTACTGAACATGTCTTGATGGACCTACGACAGTACTGAATGTGTCTTGATGGACCTACGACAGTACTGAACGTGTCTTGACGGACCTACAACAGTACTGAACGTGTCTTATGGTCCTACGACAATACTGAACATGTCTTGATGGACCTACGACAATGCTGAACATGTCTTGATGGACCTACAACAGTACTGAACGTGTCTTATGGACCTACGACAATACTGAACGTGTCTTGATGGACCTACGACAGTAATGAACATGTCTTGATGGACCTACAACAGTACTGAACGTGTCTTATGGACCTACGACAGTACTGAACGTGTCTTGATGGACCTACGACAGTACTGAACGTGTCTTATGGACCTACGACAATACTGAACGTGTCTTGATGGACCTACGACAGTAATGAACATGTCTTGATGGACCTACAACAGTACTGAACGTGTCTTGACGGACCTACAACAGTACTGAACGTGTCTTATGGTCCTACGACAATACTGAACATGTCTTGATGGACCTACGACAATGCTGAACATGTCTTGATGGACCTACAACAGTACTGAACGTGTCTTATGGACCTCGACAATACTGGAACGTGTCTTGATGGACCTACGACA
>WNWK01056290.1:0-11045 GCA_009830355.1 Cherax destructor
CACTCACATCATGCACAGGTGTAAAGAGGGAGGACTCATGCACTGCAACAATACAGAAATAATATACAGAGAATGCAACAATGGTAAACACCACTGTAATGAAGCATACTTAACTGCTACTCCCAACACCACAGAACAAGAGGCTAGCAAATGTCAATTCTTACACATCTGACAGCTCCAGGTGATGCAGCAATCCAATATCCTCACACCTTCACTTGACCATCATCCATGACTTGCATGCTCCACTATATGTACTGTTCTCTCATTGTCTTGTATCATTTAAAGTGCCCAAGGTCCCACCACTGAAAAATATCCAATAAAAAATGTCTGAAGTTTATACACATGTGGTGTCATCCATACATGTTTATCACTATACCTCATACCTTCATAGAGCCATAGAAAGTAACTATGATACAATAACTATGTATGATGTAGCATTGCTAATCACCACGAAAATAAATTTACATGAAATATAGTTTCTTACATCCTCAAAACTTGTGCAGTATTATTATATACAGTGGACCCTCGCTATTCGAACACACCAAAACTCGCCCGGTTATGTAAGTTTATTATTGTAAGTGCTTTTATAAGTGTATTTTTGGGGTCTGAAATGGACTAATCTAATTTACATCATTCCTTATGGGAATAAATTCGTTTGGTAACAGCACTTGAACAGCATTCTGGAATGAGGGTGAGTTTTGGAGTGTTCGAATAGCGAGGGTCCACTGTACCTGATAATTGAGGGAGGTTCCTTGATGCTGGAGAGGGGTTCTTGATCCAAAAAATTGGATTTGGCCTCCCCTTTCTTGGATCAAACACAATTGCCTCCCATCCCTTAGGTGCTGTATAACCCCCCTACAGGTCTAGTGCTCTTCCCCTAAGTGTTTGTGGGGAAGCGATAGACAAGCAGGGGTCACAAAGCACTTAGAGAAATGGGAAGCAATTACGTTCAATCCAAAGGAGAGAACAGGTCTTATACCCTGGATCAAGAGCCCTTTGCTAGCATCAAGGCACCCTTGTGAGGAGCACTCAGAGGTAACAGTCTTGACCAAGACTACAAGGACTGTGACTTACAGGGTCCAACTGTATAAACAAAAATATTGCATAAATACACAATGCTTTTGTAAAAAACAATGGAGCTGATAATTTTAAATTATATTTAAAACATTTTTAAGACCAAAATGTCTCTTAAATTTTTAATACTACATATTTTACCTAGAAATTGCTCAGTCGGTGACTCTTTCAAATAAAATGACCAGCTCCGTGTGACTGGTGTGTGGGAACATGTCCACAGGTATAGCGTATCTTGGAACAAATGGAGCCGACTTGTCTTTTGCATTCCTCAGACCCAAGGTCGATCCGAGCTTTACAAAGTTCTCCATGGCGTATCCTTCCGGCTTGCAACTTACGTAGATCAACTTGCTAATGGCTGTGCTCTGACGAATGGTATGGATAACATCCGGGTCTGAGGGAGAAGGAAAATACAAAAATTAGAAATAGGTTTTGACGAGAATTATCGTTTGATACATGTTTTTGGCATCTCCATTACTTTCCCTTTTGTGTTTATTTATATCTGCTTTTCACTGTCTTGTTTCTTTCCAATTAGTGGTACTTTGAAAATGCACAAAAGCACTATTATAGTGATAAAACAATAACATTAAATAACCCAAAGTTAAATAACCCAAAGTTAGGCACTTCTCTATGAAAAACAATAATATAATAATATTCTTCTTTCTTCTTTCAACAAATTGGCCGTTTCCCACCAAGGCGGGGTGGCCCAAAGAGAAAAATAAAAGTTTCTCTTTTTAACTTTAGTAATGTATACAGGAGAAGGGGTTACTAGCCCCTTGGTCCCGGCATTTTAGTCGACTCTTACGACACGCATGGATTACGGAGGAAGAATTCTGTTCCGCTTCCCCATGGAGATAAGAGGAAATAAGAACAAGAACTAGTAAGAAAATAGAAGAAAACCCAGAGGGGTGTGTATATATATGCTTGTACATGAATGTACTCACCTAGTTGTGGTTGCAGGGGTCGAGTCATAGCTCCTGGTGCAAGTGTAAGTAGAAGTAACAAGACATACCTGAAATCTTGCATGTTTATGAGACAGAAAAAAGACACCAGCAATCCTACCATCATGTAAAACAATTATAGGCTTTGTCTTACACTCACTTGGCAGGACGGTAGTACCTCCCTGGGTGGCTGCTGTCTACCAACCTACTACCTAGGAATAATAATATTATAATTACAGTGGACCCCCGGTTAGCGGCCATAATTCGTTCCAGAATGCTGTTCAAATGCCGTTACCGAACGAATTTATTCCCATAAGGAATAATGTAAATTAGATTAATCCTTTTAGACCCCCAAAAATACACTTACAAAAGCACTTACAAAAATACACTTACATAATGGGTCGAGTTTTGAGCAGTACGTAAACCGAGAGTCCACTGTATTATAATCAAAACTAAGCACTAAAGTGCTGCAATAATAATAATAATAATAATAATAATAATAATTTTTAGTTATATTCATGGAGAAGTGATAAAATAGAGTCGTACAGAACCTGCGAAATGGATGGTGATCAGGTATGAAGAAGTGAAGATAGTTCTAATTCCTTGAATCGAGAACCCTTTACCTGCATTAGTACATCTTTTGCACATACTACCATGCAGCGCTGGTCCCATCCAACTCTCTCCCGGACACTCCAAGGAATTTATGGCATTATGGCAATATGTTGGGGTAGGACTCATGACCCTGGTGAGTTTAGCGCTTAGTTCTGATTGTAATAATAATAATTTACCGGCACCAAAGTACTCCTTTGAAGAGTGTGAGTACAGTATTGTAATGGTACTTACGAAGGCCCGACCGCGCAGGATTGATGATGGCAACAACATCTGAACATTCTCTCAACAATTGGCTTAACTGCGGCAGCACCTGTAATAAAGCATACATTAAGATAACCTGTAATAAAACATACACTCGAACACCTGTGATAAAACACATTACAGTGGTCCCTCGACTAACGATGATTCCGTATAGCGGTGAATTCGTGTAACGAGCGCTTTTTTCCGTAAATACTTCCCTCATGTAGAAACCATTCCCTCGTGTAGCGGCCCGTACCAGACCTGTCCGCCTGCCCGTGCTTCGCGGTGAGGCGACAGGATGCCAGTCTAGCGTTGTTTACCATTGAGAGAACATTACCCAGCGCGCTCTTTCAAACATTCACAATACTTTTGTTGTGTTTATTGCTGGTTCAGTGATTGTCACTGTGAAATAAGTCACCATGGGTCCAAAGAAGCTTCCTAGTGGCACCCCTGTGGTAAAGAGAATGAGAAACACCATCGAACTAAAGAAGGAGATAGTTGAAAATATGAGAGTGGTATACGTGTGAGTGAGCTTGCCAGGATGTACAAGAAAAACACATCTACTATCACCACTATTCTGGCAAGAGAAATGAAATCAAGGACGCTAATGTTGCAAAAGGGGTTGATATGTTAACAAAAATAGATCGAAAACAGTGGATGAGGTTGAGAAGTTGTTGGTGTTGTGGATCAATGAAAACAGTTAGCGGGTGATAGTATTTCCACGGTGAAAATTTGTGAAAAGGTAAGGAAGTTGCACGCAGATCTTGTTAAGACAATGCCTGGAACCAGTGGTGAGGCGAGTGATTTTAAAGCCAGCAAAGGCTGGTTTGACAGGTTTAAGAAACGTAGTGGCATACACAGTGTTGTGAGACATGGTGAGGCAGCCAGCTCAGACAAACGTGCAGCTGAAAAGTTTGTGCAGGAATTCCAGGGTTCGTAGACACTGAAAAATTCGAACCCCAACAAGTGTTTAATTGTGATGAAACAGGCCTGTTTTGGAAGAAAATGCCCAACAGGACCTTCATTACTCAGGAGGAAAAGGCACTGCCAGGACACAAGCCTATGAAAGACAGGCTAACTCTTATGCTTTGTGCCAATGCCAGTGGTGATTTTAAAGTGAAGCCTTTATTGGTGTATCAAGCAGAAAATCCCAGAGCCTTCAAGAAACACAATGTTAACAGGAATAATTTGTGTGTATTGGAAGGCTAACACTAATGCATGGGTCACTAAGGACTTTTCGTGGAATGGTTGACTGGAGTGTTTGGCCCTAGTGTGAAGAAATCCCTCCTGGAAAAGAAATTCCCACTCAAGTGCCTCCTGGTACTGGACAATACTCCTGCTCATCCTCACAACTTGGGAGACTATTTGTCTGATGAGTTCAGTTTCATCACAGTGAAGTTCTTGCCTCCTAACACCACTCCTCTCATCCAGCCCATGGACCAGCAGGTCATTGCAAACTTCAAGAAACTGTACACCCAAGCAATGTTTCAAAGGTGCTTTGATGCAACCTCAGCCTCTGCATTGACCATAAGAGAGTTCTGGAAAGATCACTTCAATATCGTGCATTGCATAGGCCTTATAGGTAAGGCTTGGGAGGGATGACTTCCAGGACTTTGAACTCTGCTTGGAGACCACTGTGGCCGGATTGTGTTGAAAAGAGGGATTTAGAAGGATTTGAGGCTGACCCTGACCCTGACCCTGACAACCCTGTGCCTCTTGTGGAAGATATTGTGGCATTGGGGAACAGCCTGGGGTTGGAGTTGAGTGGTGAGGATGTGGAAGAGTTGGTGGAAAAGCACAGGGTAGACCTAACCACTGAAGAGCTGAGAGCTTCATCAGGAACAGCAACAGACGACATTTAAGGAAATTGATTCAGAGGAGGAGGTTGGACAGGTTGAGGTAGTAACTTCTTCAGAGATTAAGGAAATTTTTCCAAATGGGCTGATGTGCAGACATTTGTTGAAAAACACCACCCTGAGCAAGCTGAAGCAAACCACATCTGCAACATGTTCAGTGACAGAATCTTGCCCCACTTCAGAAAAATGTTGAAGAGTCGCCAGAAACAGAGGACTCTGGACAGTTATTTTTCGAGGCAGAGATCCAGTGACTCTCAAGCTGGTCCTAGTGGCATTAAAAGAAAAAGAAGGAAGTAACCCCAGATAAGGACTTGTTACCTGAAGTCTTTATGGAGGGATTCCCTTCCAAACACTAACACCCTCCCCTGTCTGCCAACCTATCTTCCAGATGCCTGCAACTCTCTTCAATAAATGTAATTAAATGTTATTTATTAATATGTTTTTATTATTTAGTATTATGTAGTAGTATTTATAGTGTTAATAATGTTGTTTTGTATATTTTTTTTTTTAACAAGTCGGCCGTCTCCCACCGAGGCAGGGTGACCCAAAAGAAAGACAATCCCCAAAAAAAAAATCCTTTCATCATCATTCAACACTTTCACCACACTCATACATAATCACTGTCTTTGCAGAGGAGCTCAGATACGACAGCTAAGAATTGTCCCTCCCAGATGTCACTATCCCACACCCTCCTTTAAAGTGCAGGCATTGTACTTCCCATTTAGAGGACTCAAGTCCAACTAAATCAATTAACTGGTTTCCCTGAATCCCTTCACAAAATGTTACCCTGCTCACACTCCAACAGATCGTCATGTCCCAAAAACCATTCGTCTCCATTCACTCCTATCTAACACGCTCACACATGCTTGCTGGAAGTCCAAGCCCTCGCCCACAATACCTCCTTTATCCCTTCCCTCCAACCTTTTCTAGGGGCGACCCCTACCCCGCCTTCCTTCCCTTACAGATTTATACGCTCTCCAAGTCATTCTACTTTGATCCATTCTCTCTAAATGACCAAACCACCTCAACAACCCCTCTTCAGCCCTCTGACAAATACTTTTAGTAACTCCACACCTCCTAATTTCCACATTCCGAATTTTCTGCATAATATTTACACCACACATTGCCCTTAGACAGGACATCTCCACTGCCTCCAGCCTCCTCCTCGCTGCAGCATTTGCAACCCATGCTTCACACCCATATAAGAGTGTTGGTACCACTATACTTTCGTACATTCCTTCTTTGCCTCCATGGATAACGTTTTTGTCTCCACAGATACCTCAACGCACCACTCACCTTTTTTCCTTCATCAATTCTATGGTTAACCTCATCTTTCATAAACCCATCCGCTGACAGGTCAACTCCCAAATATCTGAAAACATTTACTTCTTCCATAATCCCTCTCTCCAATGTGATATCCAATTTTTCTTTATTTAAATCGTTTGATACCCTCATCACCTTACTCTTATCTATGTTCACTTTTAACTTTCTACCTTTACACACTCTCCCAAACTCGTCCACTAACCTTTGCAACTTTTCTTTAGAATCTCCCATAAGCACAGTATCATCAGCAAAAAGTAACTGTGTCAACTCACATTTTGCATTTAATTCCCCATAATTTAATCCCATCCCTCTCCCCAACACCCTAGCATTTACTTCTTTTACAACCTTATCTATAAATATATTAAACAACCATGGTGACATTACACATCCCTGTCTAAGACCTACTTTTACCGGGAAGTAATCTCCTCTCTCCTACACACCCTAACCTGAGCCTCACTATCCTCATAAAAACTCTTTACAGCCTTCAGTAACTTACTACCTATTCCATACACTTGCAACATTTGCCACATTGCTCCCCTATCCACTCTATCATATGCCTTTTCTAAATCCATAAATGCAATAAAAACTTCTCTACCTTTATCTAAATACAGTTCACATATATGCTTCACTGTAAACCCTTGATCTACACATCCCCTACCCACTCTAAAGCCTCCTTGCTCATCTGCAATCCTACTCACTGTCTTACCTCTAATTCTTTCAATAATAACCCTGCCATACACTTTACCTGGTATACTCAGTAAACTTATTCCCCTATAATTTTACACTCTCTTTTATCCCCTTCCCTTTATATAAAGGAACTATACATGCTCTCTGCCAATCCTTAGGTACCTTCCCCTCTTTCATACATTTATTAAACAAAAATACCAACCACTCCAGCACTATATTCCCCTCTGCTTTTAACATTTCTGTCATGATTCCGTCAATTCCAGCTGCTTTACCCCCTTTCATTCTACGTAATGTCTCACGCACCTCCCCCACACTCACATCCTGCCCTTCTTCACTCCTAAACGATGTTGTACCTCCTGGCCAGTACATGAAATTACCGCCTCCCTTTTTTCATCGACATTTAAAAGTTCCTCAAAATATTCCCGCCATCTACCCAATACCTCCAGCTCCCCATCTACTAACTCCCCTACTCTGTTTTTAACTGACAAATCCATTCGTTCCCTAGGCTTTCTTACCTTGTTTATCTCACTCCAAAACTTTTTCTTGTTTTCAGCAAAATTTCTTGACAGAGCCTCTCCCATTCTTTCATCTTCTCTTCTTTTGCACTCTCTCTTTTACTCTCCATATACTCTGCTCTTCTATTAACACTTCTGTTTTGTAAAACCTCTCATAAGCTACCTTTTTCTCTTTTATCACACCCTTACTTCTTCATTCCACCATTCACTCCTCTTTCCTCCTGCACCCACCCTCCTATAGCCACAAACTTCTAACCCCCATTCTAATACTGCATTTTTAAAAGTATCCCAACTCTCTTCAACCCCCCACTACTCATACTTGCACTAGCCCACCTTTCTGCCAATAGTTGCTTATATCTCACCCGAACTTCCTCCTCCCTTAGTTTATACACTTTTACCTCTCTCTTACTTGCTGTTACCATTTTCTTTTTGCCCCATCTACCTTTTACTCTAACTGTAGCTACAACTAAATAATGATCTGATATATCCATTGCCCCTCTATAAACATGTACATCCTGAAGCCTACCCATCAACCTTTTATCCACCAATACATAATCCAAGAAACTACTTTCCTTACGTGCTATATCATACCTTGTACAGTGGTACCTCGAGTTACGATGGTCCCCAAAATCGCCCTTTTATGTAAGTTTATTTTTTTAAATGCTTTTGTAGGTATATTTTTGGGGGTGTAAAAGGACTAGTCTATTTTACATTATTCCTTATGGAGATAAATTCGTTTGGTAATGGCACTTGAACAGCATTCTCGAACGAAAAAATATCGTAACTCGAGGTACCACTGTATATTTATTTATCCTCTTTTTCATAAAATATGTATTACTTATTACCAAACCTCTTTCTACACATAGCTCAATTAATGGTTCCCCATTTACATTTACCCCTGGCACCCCAAATTTACCTACTACTCCCTCCACAACATTTTTACCCACTTTAGCATTTAGATCCCCAACCACAATTACTCTCTCACTTGGTTCAAAACTTCCCACACACTCACTCAACATTTCCCAAAATCTCTCTCTCTCTTCTACACTTCTCTCTTCTCCAGGTGCATAAACACTTACTATAACCCACTTTTCACATCCAACCTTTATTTTACTCCACACAATCCTTGAATTTATACATTTATATTCCTTCTTTACCTGCCATAACTGATTATTCAACATTATTGCCACTCCTTCTTTAGCTCTAACTCTATTTGAAACCCCTGACCTAATCCCATTTATTTCTCCCCACTGAAACTCTCCTACCCTCTTCAGCTTTGTCTCACTTAAAGCCAGGACATCCAGCTTCTTTTCATTCATAACATCTACAATCATCTCTTTCTTATCATTCGCACAACATCCACGCACATTCAAACATCCCCTTTGAGGGTTTTTTTTTTTCTTTTTAGTAAGCTATACAGGAAAAGGGGTTTAAAACCCCATTTTTCCCCGGGCTTTTTAGTTGACTTTTCAACACCCCTTAGGAGGAAAGATTTTTTCCATTTCCCCATGGATATAAAAGGGAAAAAGAATAAGAACAAGAACTATTAAGATAAAATAAAAGAAAACTAGAGGTTTATACATAAACGTGTACATGTTTGTGTAGCGGACCTAAGTGTATATTAGAACTATAATTAAAATGTTTTTTTTGTGAATATTTTGGGTGGAACGGATTACAGTGGTCCCCGACTTAATGGTCCCCAAACTCACCCTTTTATGTAAGTTTTTTTTTTTACATGCTTTTGTAAGTGTAATTTTGGGGGTCTAAAAGGACTAGTCTATTTTACATCATTTCTTATGGAGATAAATTCGTTTGGTAATGGCACTTGAACAGCTTCTGGAATGAAAATATCAAGTCGGGGTCCCACTGTTTGTATTTACATTATTTCTTATGGGAAAAAAGGTTTCAAATTCAGAAACGTGTTAAGGCCTAGTCCCAAACGGATTAAGATCATTAATCGGGGACCACTGTAATAACACCTGTGATAAAACACACACTAATAAACACATTTTTTATTTTGTTTTATAACACACAGGCTGTCTCCCACTGAGGTTGGTGACCCATAAAAGGGGAAAATCTTTCACCATCATTCATTCAAACATATTGCCACAATATTATACTGAAAAGAGAATTACAATATTCCTCGTCTTTAAAATACTTTTTCAGCTTTCCCGGGCTATAAAGGGCGAGTTGGAAATATTGTTTGCCCGAGCATTTTCTCCAGCATCTTGCCGGCGGTTTTACTTCACGATACCAAGGGTTTCCCTCGCACGGTGGCGCCATGATTAGACTTATAGTGCCTGTTAACAGTTAGACTTGTCAATATTTGATATATATATATTACCTAAACAAACGTTATTTAGAATGGGGGGGAAGAAACGTGCCTGCCCCCTAAAGGATGAGTGAGGATGTTACAGTGTGGGGGTGGGAAGTACGGGCCTGCACTTTAAAGGATGGGAAAGGGATTGTACAGTCCTGGAAATGGGAAGTACAGTCCCTGCACTCTAAGGATGAGGATGTTAAGGCTGGAGGTGGGAAGTACGGGCCTGCACTCTGAAGGATGGGGGGGGATGTTATAGTTCTGGAGATGGGAAGTCAGTGCCTGACTCTGAAGGATGGGTGAGGATGTAACAGTCATGGAGGGGGAAAAACAGTGCCTGCACACCAAAGGATGGGTGGGGATGTTATGTTCGGGAGGTGGGAAGTACAGTGCCTGCACTCTGAAGGAGGGGTGAGGATGTAACAGTGCTGGAGGGGGGAAGTACAGTTTCCACTCTGAAGGATGAGTGAGGATGTTACAGTGCTGGAGGGGGAAAAGTACAGTGTTTGCACACCGAAGGATGGGGGGGGAAACAGTTTTGGGGAGGTGTGAAGTACAGTCCCCACTTTGAAGGAGGGGGAATATAACAGTCATGGAGGTGGGAAGTACAGTCCCCACTCTGAAGGATGGGTGAGGGTGAGAATGTAACAGTCATGGAGGTGGGAAGTACAGTGCCTGCACCTGAAGGATGGAGGGGGATGTTGCAGTTCAGAGGGTCACCTGAACTGTGACATCACAGCTCTGGCAAGACAGCAACTGAATGGGAGAATGTAATGAGTCCCCCCTACCTCAGTGGGAAATGACTGATGTGCTAAAAAAAAGGAATCATTGGTATGAAAAGATAATATAAAAAAAAGTTTTCATAGTGGGGAAAAACTATGTATGCCTCTTTAAAACTCTGGCTGTATTCAACCAAGGGATGACACAACAAGGAAGAGAATATTGAAATATTCACCCAAAAAACAATCATAATTTTTTCAGTATACCAGCTGTCTCCCACTAAGGCGGGTGACTGAAAAAAAAAATTTTAAAAATTTTTTCTTTCTTTTTACATTTAGTAATTTAACAGAAGGGGTTATACCCCCTTGCCCTAAAATACCATAAATATGAGAGTAAAAAACATAAATATGTCAACATCAGCCCTTTTTGACAAGTTAACATATATTATATATTTTTTTATTATTTGACTTTAAAAGACATTTACAAGTGTAGCGCAGGGTGTCCAGAGATGCATTACTCACCTGTTCCACAACAGATGTCAAGGGTGTAGTGATGGGCGACACCTCCCCATTCCTTTTCAGTTCTATACAAACCTCGGCTCCTCCCGTGTTAATCTGCAAGTTTAAGTTTATACAATTATAAACAACTGTTATATTCACCTTTTAACAATGTTGGTACACTCAACATAAAATTGGGTTCATAAAATTTAAACATTTCTTAAGTTCAAATACAGTGGAACCGCTGTACTCCAACACTCCCC
>WNWK01056291.1:0-11045 GCA_009830355.1 Cherax destructor
CAAGCATGTCTCGAAGCAGTATTTCTATTTGCTTCCTCCATGTAAAATTGTAGGTTTTTTCCCCAGTCTAAAATAATAAAAATAGAAATTGCAGAAGCCCAATTGGCCTATGTGGGCAGGTCATACTCTCAACAAACCATTTCCACATATGAGGTGCTATAAAAAAGGTTCTTGGGCTGACAAAAAACAAATATTATAGGCTTCCCCTAATCACCTACTTGAAGTTATCTTCTAAAGTTCTCCCTTGGGGGCCCCCTGACCCCAGCATTCCACCGCTGCCTCACTGCACTGTATGCCCCTTGAGGCTTAGCATTTCCCTTTTTGATTATAAAAATTTTAAATCCCAGCACCTTTGCCATTTTTAAAATTTCTGTTGAATCTCATCCAAGTGAAAATGCCACCCCTTGAGTGCCAGTTTTAATTTTGGGAAAAAAACCCACATTGGGCTAGATTTTGGGAAGTAGGGAGAGGGGAGACAAAAAACGTGGTTTTGAGTCGCAAGCAGGGCATAAATTTCATACCCGGTCATGTTAAATTTTATTAAAATGTTTTGACATGCCCCAT
This sequence comes from Cherax destructor, assembly GCA_009830355.1. Classification (NCBI taxonomy): domain Eukaryota; kingdom Metazoa; phylum Arthropoda; class Malacostraca; order Decapoda; family Parastacidae; genus Cherax; species Cherax destructor. Next base: position 565 of record WNWK01056291.1, read on the forward strand.
AAGAAACCCCAACCCTTGCAATGTCCTGGATACTCTAAAAAAATCTTTGTGAAGAGCCTTCACTTTCTCAATGTTGGCAACTGTTTATGACAATGGAAAACCTGAGTGTTTATCCCCCTTAACTGATGTTTTCCTGCTTTGAATAAAAAAACCATTCAAAACCTGTATCCAACTAAATGTTTGCTGAAGCATTTTTGTGTTTCATAGCCTTTTTACTAAACCTGAAACAAATTTTCACACCCAACACATTTTTTCTTTTAAAGTTTCTTTCTTTTATACAGAAAATAAAAAACAACAATTAAAAACCGAAATAATTCGTTAACCCTCAAAAGAATGACACTGAAAAAAGAAACTTGCACTATTTCAAAAAGGAGTAATGTAATTTTTGATACTTTTATCATGGACTTGAATTTTCATTTGCTTCCTGGATGACAAAGAAGGCAGCGTAAATCACGCTCATCAGGAAACAGGACAAGTGTTACTGGATGTGGGTTTTTTAAATTTTATGATGACCCACCACTGGAGCTTTTTGGGTTTTGACCGGGGGCCCTTTCCCTTGGTTACTATTCCACCCCTTTAAAAAAATTTAAAGGGTTTTAATTATAACCCAAATTTTTTTTATTAACACATCGGGCCCTTTCCCACCAAAGCCACCCCGCCTTGGGGGGAAGCGTATTGTTAATAAAAAAAACAACCTCTCCTCCTTTAAAGACAAGTTTCGTTCTTTAGACCCCACGTTAAACGAATTTGTTGCTAATGAGGAGCCAAAATTTTTAGTTAGTTTAATATCTTTATTAGCACCCCCTACCCATCCTGTGGGGGACATTATAATGGTAGTGAGTTTGTGTCAACCATCTTTGATATTGTTTTAATTCATCTTTGACCCTTTTAACATTTCTGGGATATTTTTAAAAGTTTATACAGTAGTGTACTGTTAAAAGTGGTCCCCCGGTTTTCGCCCAAAATTCGTTCCCGAATGCTCCGTGCCATTACCGGCAATTTCTTTCCCTTAAAAAAAATGTCAAGGGGTTTTCATTTCAGACCCCAAGAATACACTTTCAACAGCACTTACGAAAATACACTTACATAAATGTTGGGGAGATCACAAAAACCGAGGACCATGTACTAAATAAACAAAATAGAGGAAATCAGCCAAATTACATTATTTAGGGAATACTGGTCAGAGGCCCGTCATAAGTTGGGCCCCGGTAAACGGTAAGTCGCAAATGAGGAGAGGCTGTATATAAAATGGTTATACTGTACATAATTAAAACCCTTTAATTTTTAAGGGGGGGGTAAAAAAATAAGCCAATGGAACCCGTCAATAAAAAAGTCATTGTAAAAACCGCTCGGCATTTGTCCTTTTACGGCGTGATTTCGCTGACTCATTCACCCGGGAAACAAGTGAAAATTTAAGTCTGTAACTTTTTGAAAACACCTAGTATATACTCAGCTTTTTTTAAAACTAGTGTTTTTTTGTAAAAAAAAATACTAAAAAACTGGCTGAATAACAATTAAAAAAATCAACTGGGTGGGTGTGAATAGGACTTTGTTGCTAGTAAGCCTACTGCAGTGCTCTTCTCTTATGTTTTTTAGTATAATGATTAAGATAGATGTCAATCCTTCAAAAAATTTTTTCAGAATAGCTCAACTTCTTATATTTTTGCCCAAACACTGGGCTTAAACCTCACCCTACACTTGAGCCAAAAAATACAAATCTCCCTACAAATGAACGGTTCGGGCAGTGGTCATTCGTAATCCATTTTTTGTAAGTCCCAAAATATGTACATATGCAGTGTATGTGAACACAGGAAAAAAACATATTAAACATGTGTTATGAATTAAAAAAAGTTTATAATATTTATAAAAAATTTTGTAAATAATATAAATTTAATAAAACAGATGGTGAAAGGTGCTGGCCTGAATGTCGTAGCATTTTTGGAAGTCAATGACACTGATTCAGGCTCCTGGCAGACTCATTACCTTTTCCCCCTTTTGAAGAAGTAGTCTGGGAATGTCTGGTGGCCTTTTTCTCTTCATAGAAGAGATGGCAGCAGTGAATTGCATCATGGACAGCTGCGGGAAACCTTGGTGTACCATTCCACATTCAGGTCCTCCGATTCAAACAATGACAAAATTCTTCCCCAAACGAAACCCCTCTGTTATCAACTTTGTCTGGAAGCATTCTACTTTCTTTATTATGCCCACTTTTGCTTCCATTGTGATGGCCTGGTGCTTCTTAGCACTACCACCTGCATCACCACTGTTTTTGTACAAAGCAACACCAGACATATTGGGGTATAATAATCACAAATAACACTGAATTTGTGGAGAGAGAGAGAAAAAAGCACAAGCACATGTATGAACGATGCCACTTGAAATTTCCTTCTATCAAATTTATTAAACTATATACAATGGCCCCCGGGTTTTTCACCCAGTGCGGAAATCATACAATTTGGTTTTCCCAAGCATTTTTTTCCGTGAAATTTTTCCCCCGGGTTTTCGTACATCCGCTGGGAAATCATCAGTACCAGACGCATGCGCCTGGGAGGGCTTTTTGTTCATGACTCACTTTTTGGCACTTTAAACCCTTTTCCCGGGTCGACCCCCGATTCTTAACCTTTAAAGGGCCCAAAAACGTATATATACGTTCTTACCCTACTGCCCCGAATTTTTTAAAAAAAAATTTTTTTTTTATATAGAAATGAAGAGCACATTTTTTTAATTGTTATATTAAAAAAAATTTAGGGTCAGAGTTACCAGATATGAGGCAGAGAAGTTGGCACTGGATGTTTCACCTGACAGCAACGGGGAATCCTGCTGCTTGCAGAATTGTTGCCGAATCCCTTTTTTTTTTTCTTTTTTTATTATTTTATATAATTTTTATGTTCGGGTAATTACAATTTATAGTAGTTCTTTGTTTTCAACCCCAATTTTTGTTTGACACTAATATTGGGGTACTGAAATTTACTCAAATAATAATAATAATGATAGTGCAAAAAAAAATAATAATAATAATAATAATGATGGGAAGTACAGTGTCTGCACTCGGGAAGGAGGGGGTTAATGTTGCAGTTTTATAAATGTAGTGAAAAAGCACACCTCTGGTAAGACAGTGATGGAGGAATGATGATGAAATTTTTTTTCTTTTTCGGGCCCCCCCTGCCTTGGGGGGGAATGGGCCGATGTGTTAAAAAAAATAAAATAATGATAGTGCATAATAATAATAAATAATAATAATAATAATAATAATAATAAAAATTTCGTAATAATAAATTTCCATTGAAGCATTATGTAAGATGTTTGTCACTGCCTTATCTGATCTCCACTAATGATGAGGGGACATTTGATGGGGGGTGAGTTACCCTAGGAAATTTACACTTTTATAATTGTATTTACGTTTTGGTTCCTGTGAGATAGAGACAGATAGAGACACAGAGACAGATGGATACAGACAGACAGACAGGTTAGAGACAAAATCAGGTAAACCCAGCTGGAAACCAGCTTTCTTGGGAGCCAGGTGGCCAGGTGGCCAACCAGCAGCCAGCTGGCCTGCCAGCATGCCAACATCACTTTCCACTTAAAAGAGAAGTGTTAATATGACATACATCAGTGAATCCTTGGTGTTTGCCACAGTGTTTGTTTTAGCTGGCGCCCCAATTTAACTGGTGCTCCCACAAGGTACCAAGTGGTCCCAGATTTTTTTTAAAATGGCGCACACCCAGTGTTAGGACCCATTCTATGCTGACCAGGCATCTCAGGGCCCAAACGGGCCCAAAATTTGGGGGCATGAAAAAAATAAAATACGTTTGGGGCAGTAGCGGTAAGGAAATATATACGTTTTGGGCCGTTTAACCTTTTTTGGGGTCAGTGCCAAAAGTACGTTTTTCACGCCAGGGTCGGTGCTGTACTAGTACGGAAATTCTAGCGGCCTCAAATTAAACGGGGTTGGGGGGCCTACATATGAAAGAATGGGTTTGGGGGTCAGTGTGCGCAGTATAAAAACCCGCAGCACACTCTGCATTGGGGAAAAAAAAATCTGGCCGTTTTTTTTTGTTTTTTAAAAAAGGGGACTTTGCAGCTATTTTCATATGGGATTTATTGATGTATTCTCGTTTTCTTGGTCTCATTTTATGGGGAAAGGAAGATATATTACAGAAATAGAGATGATTTTGATTGGTTTGACAAGACAAGTACCTTGAAATTGAGCTCAAAGAGCAAAAAAGTTTGATTTTTTGGGGATGTTCCCGGGGAAAAAAATCACACCATGCATCTAATACACATCAACTGGCGAGTCTAATATTCTTGCACAAGTGCACTGATATTATTTATAACATTTTTAAAAAAAAATTGTTGTATACATAACAGTAAATCTTCTTTTTTTTGTGAGAATAAAAATTAAAAATGGAAAGCAAAAGTAATGTAAGAGGGGCCAGACGGACTAATAAAACGAGAAGATGTTATTTTAGGGGCCAGGAATGTCTTTGTTTGATTTTTCCCCCATTTTAAAATCATCGTTTAAATTTTTGGTGAAATTGGAAAAATTGCCATTTTCTACCATTATTTGGGTAAATATTTGGGAAATTTGGGGAAATGGGCGGTTTTTGAATTAATCATAGAAGAAATGGAGTTCTACAAATAGTTATGTTTTAAAGTGGACTGGAACATTGAAATTGGGCCAAAAAATGGGGCCGGGGGGAAACCGGTGAAAAACATCGTCTAGACCGATAACTTTGCGAGAGCATAATTCCATAGGTTTTCAATCAAATTTCCGTTATGATGGGAAAAAAGATTCTCTATCATTTCATAAGAAAAAAACCCAAAGGGGGTTTTTCCCTGAAAACCCAGTTTCCAAAAAGGCCTATCAACCCCCAAAGATTTAAACCCCCTTTCAGTGCCGAGGGCCCTCCCCGAATCTCGTTCTCGGGTCGCAAAAAAAAAAAAAATTTTTTTTTTCTAATAGGCAAAAAAAAAAAAATTCGATCAATACTTCCCGGAGAAAAGAGGCGTGAAGTTGACAGAAAGTGAACCGCTTGTTTTTAGCAAAACCCCCGACTGCCTGTCACCCCATAATATTTTTTTTTTTACATTTTTTTTTTTTTTTAACATTTTATTTTTTCAAGTAACTTTTTTTTCCTGTGAGACCAATAAAACCATATTTTGTATATATACACTCCCCCTTTTATACCACAATAACTGCTGGCTGGCTGGCTGGCTGGCTGGCTGGCTGGCTGGCTAGCTGACCAGCTGGTTTGGGTGGCTGGCAGACCAGCTGGTTTGGGTGGGAGACCCCTGGGTGGCTGGCTGACCAGTTTGGGTGGCTGACCAGCTTCCCGGCTGAACAGCTGGTTGGCTGAACAGCTGGCTGGCTGGCTTGGGTTGAAACCCGTTGGGTGGCTGAACAGCTGGCTGGCTGACCAGCTGGATGGCTGGCTAACCAGCTGGGTTTTTGGCTGCCTGACCAGCTAGATGGCTTGCTGACTGACTGGCTGGCTGGTTGTGTGTCTCACAGGAAACACATAAATGCAATTATACAGTGTAAATTAATTTTGGATACACGGTAGAATATAATAATAATAATAATAATAATAATAAAATTAATAAAACAATAATAATTATAATAATAATTATAATAATACAGTGGTCCCTGGGTTTTTCTACCCCACACTCGAACATTTATGTAAGTGTATTTTGTAAGTGCTGTTGCAAGTGAAATTTTTGGGGGGTCTGAAATGATAACCTATGACATTTTTTTTAAAAAAGTAAATTGCGGAATGGCATTGAGCAGCATTCGGGGCAATTTTGGAAAAACCGAGGGACCACTGTAAAAATTTATAATACTAATAATAAAATAATAATAATAATAATAATAATAATTGAAGCAGGGTTTAAGTTTTGTTGGTTTTATCAGAAACTAATGACAGCAGGACATTTGATGAGGGGTGAGGGTCCTTTTTTTATATTATCCTCCATAATTAGAGTGATGACATTTGATGAGGTCCCTCCCTTCGCTTTATTTTTTTTTCACTTTTTTATCTGTCTCTTTGTCTCTCTCTCCCCTTCTGTTTGCTCTCTGTCTATCTGTTTGTCTCTCTGTCTCAGAGGTCACTGCTTCACATCTGGTCCTGAAAATTTTTTGCCAGTCTGGTTTTTTTTATCTGGTAATTTACTATTATAATTGTATTTAGGGCCCCCCCAAAATACACTTAAACATTTCGAAAATACATTTAAATAAATGTTCGAGTTTGGAGATGCACAAAAACCGAGGGACCACTGTATTAGTTTTAGAACAAAGAACTACACGTACTATAAATTTATTATAAAACAAAAAAAATTATATAAAATAATATAAAACAGAAAAAAGGTATATTGGCAACACTTCTGGCGGCAGGTCGATGTTGCCTAACATGAGCATTCAGTGCCAACTTTAGTCATATCGGAAAATCGAGCCAAAAAAATTTTTATCTAAACACTTAAAAAAATGTGCTCTTTATTTCTATAAAAAAGCAATTTTGTTTTTCAAAATATTGGGGCACTGGGTAAAATTTTACAGTGGACCCCCGAGTTTTGTAAAAAATTCACTCCTGAATCTGCCATGCCATTACCACGAATTTACTCCCCTTGGAAAAATTTCACGTATTAGTCTATTTCAGACCCCCAAAAAAACCTTCCACAAGAACTTACAAAAATTTTACTTACATAATTCCGATTTCGGGGGATTCGTTAACCGAGGGTCCACTGTATATATGTTTGGACGTTTCGGGTTAAACAAAAGCTTTTGGTTAAAATTTTTCCCATGCATTATTCTTACTTCCCCCTTTTGTTTATGATGGCATCTAAAGGAAGTTGTTAAAAAGATTAAACTCAGAGAACATGGTATTTTTGGGGAATAATATGGATGTGGGCTGCAGTGTATGTAGCTGGTGGTATAGCCCAGGCGGATCACCCACCTGGGATGTAGCTGCCTGGGAAAAACCAAATTACTACCCCCGCCCTACATTAAGACTACAAATATTTTAAGGTAAGTAATGAATGTACAGTGTGTATTTTACTTATTGCATTTTTAATCCCTAGTTCATTATAACTTAATATAAGTTAGTGTAAACTTGACAACCTATGCCTGTTGTGGAATCTTTTGGGGTTTTTTGGAGAAGCCCTGGGGTTGGATGTGAGTGGCCGGGATGTGAAGATTGGTGGAAAACCACAGGAAGAGCTAACCCACTGAAGACTGCAAGATTTAGTTATTCTCTAAAAAATTAATTTTTTGTTAATTTTTTTTGAGTGTCTGAAATGGATTAACTGGATTTACATTATTTCTTAGGGGAAATATTATTTGGTTTTCATATTTCAGATTTCCCCCACCTTCTGGAACGGATTAAAAAAAAACCGGGGGGTCTACTGTAGCAAACAAAGAATATTATTCCTTGTATTCATTGAAACTCAAATTTAAATTACACTCACCTGGGACTATAAAAATTTACTCATACTACTGTTATTGCCATGTTAATCTTAAGTTAGTCTTAAGTTTGCCAAATGCTCTGTACACACCAACTGTCATTCCCCTTTTCTACAAACATTGCATCGTGCTGAAATAAAATTATTTTTAAACTATTATTAAAATTTTGGAGTAACCTTGTTTGTTTACATCTTGGCGTTTCCCAGCTACACTCCCCCTGCCGACTCGGACTGAAAACTAAATTTTCCCCCAAATTTTCAACTTCAGGGAAAAGGTTGTTTTTATTAAAAGTTCACAACATGAATGTTCTATGTGGGGGATTTCTGACAGTGGTACCTCGATATTCAAACTTAATCCATTCCAGGAGGCTGTTCAAATACAGTGGCCCCCCGGCCGTTCATTCAGATAACGTTTGTTTGGGCAAAAATTTTTTTTACGTTCAATTTTTTTTTGGCTGCGTTATTTACTCAGCTAACGTTACGTCCCATCCCGCGCCTGCTCTGCGCTTGCGCACCTCCTCCCAGGCCCGCCAGTCCACCGTTTTTTTCACTTGAGTGAACACCCCCAGCAGCTCTTTCAAGTTTCACAAACATTTGGTGTCTTTTTTGGTGTTTGTGACTGCCCTGTGAAATAAGTCACCATGGGTCCAAAAAACTTCCTAGTGGCACCCCTGTGGTAAAGAGACGAGGAACACCATCAACTGAAGAAGGAGATTGTTTAAAAAATTTTAAAAAGGCACGGGGGGTGAGCTTGTAAGGATGTACAAAAAAACACAGTTTAGCAGGCATTCAGGGGTGGGATCAAAAGGGGTGTAGCAGGCATGCAGGGGGTGAGGGATGCAGGGAGGTAGCAGGCATGCAAGGGGTGTAGCAGGAGTGTAGCAGGCAAGCAGGGAGTGTAGCAGGCATGCAGGGAGGTAGCAGGCATGCGGGAGTGTAGCAGGCATAAGGGGGAGCAGGCATGCAGGGGGGTAGCAGGCATGCAGGGGGTGTAGAAGGCAAGCAAGGAGGTAACGGCATGTGGGGAGGTAGCAGGCAAGCAGGGAGGAAGGCATGCAGGGAATAAGGCAACAGGGGTGGGGCATGCAAAGGTGCAGGCATGCAGGGGGGTGTAGCAGGCATGCGGGAGTGTAGAAGGCAAACAAAGGGGTAACGGCATGCAGGGGTGGCAGGCAAGCAAGGGGTAACAGGCACGGGGGGTGTGAGGGAAGCAGGGAGTGAGGGCATGCAGGGAGTGTACAGGCATGCAAAGGGGTGTAGCAAGCATACAGGGGGTGTAGCAAGATACGGGAGGGCAAGTACAGGAGTGTAGCATAGTGAGGGAGGAGTCCCCCTTCCCAAAAACTAAAGGCCCCCGTCCTCCCCCTCTTGATGCCACAAGTCTCTTCAATAAAGGTAAGTAAATGTTATTTTAAATTTTATTTCATTATTTATTTATAAATTTTAAATTGTATGTATTTATGTGTTTTTCTGTATGAAAAAACTATAGTTATTTTTTAAAAAAATTTTTTTTTTTTTGTGAATTTTTTTGGATGTCTGGAATGGATTAATTGTTTTACATTTTTTCCCTTATGGGAAATAAGGCTTGGGAAAAATTTTTTTGGCTAAAGCTCTAGCTCCGGGAAACGGATTAAGAACTTTAGCCGAGGTCCACTGAAATTGAGTTGTACAAATATCGAATAAATTTTTTTTCCCCATGAGAAATACAGCCTCTCCTCACTTAGTGACGTATTTTTACCAAGACTCAGACTTACGAAAGGCTTTTTTGACTAATACGCATACCTAAATAATGTATATTAGAGTTTGTTTTCCCTCTATTCTGTTTTATTACAGAAACTACTGTAATAAATTTTTAAAAATATACCGGGAAATTTATAAATGGTAAAGGTACTTTAAAAAACAATATCAAAGATGGTTGACTAAAACCCCACCATTTTTAAGTATGCTCCTCATTTAACGAATTCTTTTTACCAACATGGTCTTAGGAACATAACCCCCGTTGTTAAGTGAGGAGAGGCTTTAAAGCATATTGAAATTTTGTAATAAATTTTTTTAATCCAAACTAACAAAAGTTTTTTCCCTTTCTTCAATTATCTGTGACCTTTTTACAGCAAGAATTTTCACTCCTTTTGCCACATCAGCCCCTTTTATTGCCCTTTATTTTTCAATATGGACGATGTGGTGGTTTCGCCATAGCATACTGAGTGGCCTGGTCCGACACATGTGTTCCACTTTCCCCCTTTACAATGAGTTCTTCTTTTTACTTTAATTGTTGTCCTCACTGCTTTCCCTTTTTAAGGGATTTGGATCACTACTTTTTTGGGGCCCTGATTACTTATTTTCAATGAAAAAAGTTTAAAAAAAACCACAGAATAAAAAGAAATACCAGAAAGTTTCACGGAGCTTGTACAAACGATGCTTAACAAATGAAAGCTGGGGAGACTGAGTGCATGCTTTTTGGTTTTTCTGGACTTCATCCAGAAAAGACTGTTTTGTTTAGGGGAATATCAGGGCAACGTCTGAATACCAGTGAAATTTTTCTTGAGAAAGTTTGGAAATATTGAGCTGTATGAATACAGGGACGCTTTTTCTGAGGTTCCACTGTACAGCAACCCCCCGGGGGACGACGTGGCCGGTTTTCCAAATGGTGTTCCCACCGGTTTTTTAACAAAATTTTGGGCCCTTTAACGAATCTGCTCAGAGTTGGCGATTGTCCCGGACGGGTCGCGTGACCCAGCTGGGCCCGGGGACTCCACTCAGCCAGTGTGCTATTGTTTACAAGCGAGCAACCACCACCCACGCATTCATACCAGTATATTGTCATTATTCCACTGTTTTTAGTGCTTGAACGCTAAATAAGCCACCATGGGCCCCAAGAAAGCTCCCAGTGCCAAGCCTGTGGTAAAGAATGTCAGAAATCGGTAGATTTGTAGAAGGAGATGATAGCAAAAAATAAAAAATGGAGGCGTATCACTGAGCTGGCCAGGCTCTATGGCAAAACCCCCTTCAACCATCTCTTCCATTAT
>WNWK01056292.1:0-11045 GCA_009830355.1 Cherax destructor
TTTTGAGGGAATGTAGTGTTAGTCCAGAAGTTCTAATAACGAGGTACTATTCTCAGAGATTCTTGTGTTTTGATATTGTTGGTAGTAATAAGCAGTTGCTCATAGTGTTTGTGAATTCAGTTACCTGTGGGTCCTGGTCATGTAGGAGATTTATGTTGAAATCTCCCTGTGAGCAGCAAATGATCTTTGTTCAGGCGTGAATCCATTATCAGGTTTCCTAGTTTTCACTAAAGTGGTGGATGTTTGACTGTGGTAATCTGTAGATGTTTATCACTGTCCATAAGTTTTTAGATTGCTGCCTGTTATGCCCTGGCATGTCAGTGGCTCTCCTTGCACTTTATGCAAACTCATGTAAATTCGATGAAATAAAAATTATTAATACCAGGTGGTTCATGAGCTACTCTCTGAGACAAGCAGACAGAAAGGAGACGACACACAGGTAGACAGAAAGACAGACAGATACAGACAGACAGGTTGTGTAACAAATAAAGGAAGCAGTGTAAGCTCATCAAATGTCATCACTGTAATTACTGGACTGATAAGAAGAGATAAGACTACCCTCACCCCTCATCAAATGTCACCAGTCATCATTAGTGGAGATCAGATGAGATAAGGCAGTGACACATATCTTCATAATGCTTCAAGGGAACTTATTATTATTATTATTAGCATCATTATTATGCTCTTATCATTATTATGCACTATCATTATTATTATCATTATTATTCACTATCATTATTATTATTATTATTATTATTTTATGCACTATCTTTATTATTATTATTTGAGTACAATTTCAGTACCTAATATTACTGTCAGAACAAAGATTGGCTATGAAATCACAAGAACTACTATAAATTGTAATTATCAGAACATAAAAATTATATAAAAAATAATAAAAAGAAAAAAAAAAAAGGTATATCGGTCAATAATTCTGCAAACGGCAGACTCCTGTTGCTGTCAGGTGAGCATCCAGTGCCAACTTCTCCGCCTCATATCTCAGTAAGTCTGACCCTAAATTTTTTTTATCCTATAACACTTAAAAAATGTGCTTCTTTATTTCTATAAAAATCAAAATATTCGGGCACTGGGCATGCGAACGTATATATACGTTGGACCGTTTAGGTTAATATTGTGTATTATGTCATATTAGATGAATTGTGATAGATAAATAAGCTGTAGAGTTTATATTAGTGTTATATTGAAGGGCTATCTTGTCCTGCCTCCAAACAAACTCTCCTGCCTCTCATACGCCAACAAGAGTTTTCAATAAAGGTAAAACTAATTCAAATGTTCATTTATCCATTAAAATTAGTGCTTTATATTTATTTCTCATTGTTTTCTGTATGTAGAATTATAGAATTTATTCTTTTTAAAAAAAAAAAATTTTTTGGTGAATTTTTTTGGGTAAACTGTTTAAATTTTATTTTTACATTATTTCTTAGGGGGAAATTTTGGTTTGATTTTGGGGGCCAGTTTGGTTGGGGGCCTAGCTCCGGGAATGGTTTGGCCGATACCGGGGTCCATTTATCTAAAAATTATTGATCAAATTATACAAGGAACAACCCATGAAAATTTAATTTCAAGAGTTTGGGGGGTACCTACTGTATTATGCTGAACTGTACATTATCTATGAAAAGAAACAAGTCAAAAAGATGACACAAAAATAACCTCCCCCAAACTTAAATGCTTGCCTTTAAAATTTAACATAACAAAAGGCAAATGTTTCAGTAATTTTTTTTCCACTTTTTTTATAAATAGCAAATTTGGAAACCCCTATTTTTGTAATTGGGGTGACTGTGGTAGTGTTGATGCTTCATCTTTATCTTTCAGTGGAGTTGATTAACATTTTGGGCTTTCTAAAAAAAATTAAAAAATTCCTATTAAAATTTATTCATTCCTTTTTGCTCATATACCAAAATTATTTTTAATCCAAAAGGACGTCTTTCATCAAGGAACGGTGACCCCCCAAAAAAAAAAAAATCTTCCTCATTCATTCAATAGTTTTTGCCAGAATGACACAAATCCCAATTCAAATAACCTTTCCAGGGGTTTTTACTGTTCATATTGGCAAACTGAAACCTTTTAAAAATGTTTTACATTCTGCGAATTATTTTCCTTTTTTCTGCCTCGGGAAACCAGGGCTGGATTTTTTTGAGTCAGGTTGGGCAATTTTTGGGGTTTTACTGGGTGGAGTCAGTAAAAAATGTAAATTAGGACCCCTTAATTTAAAATTGCATAAGTATAAATTGGAAAAGGAAGGTTTTTTTCCCGAGTTCATTTCTTTTAAAAGGGTTTTTACAGGGGGACCTCGGTTAGGGCCATAATCCTTTCCCAGGAGCTAGGCCTAAAAAAAAAAAATCCTAAAACCCAAAACAATTTCCCCCATGAGAATTAATGTAAATACAATTAACCCCTTTCCCAGAAAAAAATATTCCCCAAAAATTTTTTTTTTAACAATTAAATCAGTATTACATACCTGTTTGAAGATTTAATGCTGGCTTCTGGAAGACAGGGGGGAAAAATAGGGGGGGTTATTTTTGGGAAAGGGGAATCCCCCAAAAGAACTTTGGGGTAACAAGTCCCCCCGGGGGTTATTTCCCTTCTTTGTTTTTTTAATCCCACTAGGACCAGCTTGAGAGTCACGGGCCCCCTGTAAAAAAAATAACTGTCCAGAGTGCCTGTTTCTTAACTTTTTCCCTGAAGTGGGAAAAGGGTTTTTGTCACTAAACATTTTGGGCAGATATGGCTTGTTTCAACTTGGTCGGGATGGTGTTTTTCAACAAATGTCTGCACATCTTTCCTTTTTTGGAACAAATTTCCTTAATCACTGAAAAAGGGGCACCTCCTTCTCTTTCTTTCCTCCTCCTCCATTTCTGAAGAAAATAGCCTTAACTCTGGTCTGATGATGTTCCACCCCGGTTTTGCCCCAGTGGTTAGCTCTACCCCGGGTCCTCCCCTCTTCCACACCCCTTCACCCTCACCCCCAAACCCCAGGGACTTCCCAATGCCACAAATCTTCCAAAACAGGCACAGGGTCGGGGTCGGGGGTAAACCTCCCCTTCAAAACCCCTTTTTTAAACAAATCCACCCCAAGTGGTCTCCCCCCAAGTTAAAAAGTCTTAAAGTCACCTTTTTAACCTTTCCAAAAAAGGCAGTTGAACATTAAAGGCGATTCTTCCAGAACTCTCAAAGGGGGTCAATTCGGGGTGCCGAGGCACTTCAAAGCACTTTTTGAAACACTGCTTTGGGTACAGTTTTTTTAAACCCCCAAAAATGCCCGGCTGGTCCAGTACTGGAAAAAGGAGGGTGAAGGAGGAAAGAATTTCACTTTTAAAAATTTTGAAGCCCCCTAGACATTTGGTCTTCCAAGTCTGGGGGAAATTTGGGGGACATTTTATAAGGAAAAGGCACTTGAGTCCCAAATTTTTTTTCCTGAAGGTTTTTTTTCCCCTTTTTGGGCCAAAAAATCATCAACCCAATTTTTTGAAAATTTCCCCTTGTGACCCATGTTTATGATTTGCTTTCCACATCACACAAAAATCTTTTTTTGTGGACATTGTGTTTTTGAACACTCTGGGAGTTTAGAGTGATACAATAAAGGCTTCATTTTGAAACCCCACTAGCATTGTTTTACAAAAACATGAGAACTGTTTTTAAAGGGTTTTCCTTTCCCTCCTGTGGGGATGTGGCCCTTTTGGGGCCCATTTTCTTCCAAAACAGGCCTGTTTTGTCACAATTAACACTTTTTGGGGGTTTCAAATTTTCCCCCTTTTTTATGTAGTCCTGAAATTCCTGCACAAATTTTTCAGCAGCATGTTTGTCTGAACTTGCAGCCTCACCATGCCCACAACACTGTATGCCCTACGTTTCCCTTAAATCTCTAAAAACCACCCTTGGGGCCCCCTAAATTCACTACCAGCACCTTTTTTAGTTTTTTTCCCACAAGCCCTTTCTTACAAATGCCTTCCCTTTCCCACAAATAACGGGACCCCCCACACTGTCTCCCACTACAGTGGTCCCTTCGACTTACGTTGTTATCACCTTACGTTATATTCGATATCCCTTACTTATAACGTGAAATTTGTATGCACATCCGTTGTTTTATTGCCCCCCGCCTTTTGACCCCGGGCCCGCCCCCTTGGGGCCCAGCTGAGCGCACTCCCGGGCGTCAGTGTGCTAGTGTTTACAAGCGGGCGACCACCCCCCCCCACCCCCGCATTCATACCAGTATATTGTCATTATTCCACTGTTTTTTGTGCTTGCAAATGCTAAATGCTTCCATGGGTCCAAGGAAAGATCCCAGTGCTAAGCCTGTGGGAAAAAGGAACAGAAATATATTTACGGGTAGAAATGAAGAAGGAGATAATAGAAAAATATGAAAGTGGAGGCGTTCATGAAACTGGCCGGGGTGTATGGTAAACCCTATTTCCCTCTCTACCATTGTGGATAAGAAATATTTAAGTAAAATCAAGGGGAAACAGTTTTGCCCAAAAAGGGGCATCTGTGATCACAAAACACAGACCACAAGTGCTGGAAAATTGGAAAGGTTGTTGTTGGGGGTGGATCAACGGGAAAAAGTTAGCGGAGATACTGTTTCGGGGGGGAATAATATGTGAAAAAACAAGGCGGGTTTCATGATATCTCCAAGAAAATGCCCGCAACGGTGAAGTGAGCGGGTTTTAAAAATAGCAGAGGCTGGTTTCAAAAATTTTAAGAAGGTTTTCTGGCATACATAGTGTTGTGAGGCATTGGGGAGGGGGGCCTGTTGTTTACAAAAATGCGGCTGAAAAAAAGGCCTTAAATTAAAGAATTTTGAGGCTGAACAATTCCTCCCCAACAAGTGTTTAATTTGTGATGAAACAGGCCCCCGTTTTTGGGAAAAAAATGGGCCCCAAAAGGACCTACATTACTCAGGGGGGGAAAAGGCACAGCCAGGACATAAGCCTATGAAAAAAACAGGCCTTTGATGCTTTTTGCCAATGCCAGTGGTGATTGCAAAGTGAAGCCTTTTTCTAGTGTATCTTTTTTTAAAAACCCCAGTGTTTGGCGAAACGGTGTCAGCAAATCTAACTTGTGTGTGATGTGGGGAAATCTAACAAAAAAGGGTTGGGTCACAAAGGACATTTTCTTAGATTGGTTCAATGAAGTGTTTGGCCCCCGTGTGAAGAAATATCTCAGGGGGAAAAAAATTTGCCCTTAAGTGCCCCCTGATAATGGACAATGCTCCTTGTCATCCTCCAAACTTTAGAGAAAATTGTGGAGGAGTTTAAATTCATCAAAATGAAATTCTTCCCCCCAAAACCACTCCTCTCCTCCAGCCCATGGACCAACAGGTCATTTTCCCAAATTTAAAAAATCTATACCAAAGCAATGTTTTAAAAATGCTTTGATGTACCCGAAAATGAACAAACCCCAAGAAATTTTGGAAAAAAAATTTCCATATTTCTTTTGTACACCTTATAGGTAAGGCTTGGGGGGGTGACTACCCGGACTTTGAACTCTGCCTGGAAAATTGTCCCGACTGTGTCCTAAAAGGGGTTTTGAAGGTTTTAAAAATTTGGGGCCCCAGGAACCCCGAGCCTGGGGCCTGTTTTGGAAAAATTTTGGAATTGGGCAAGTCTTTGGGGTTTGAGGTGAGTGGTGAGGGTTTAAAAAGTTGGTGGAGGAGCAAAAGGGAAGAGCTAACCACTGAAGATCTGCAAAAAGCTTCAACAGCAACTGGAACAAGAGAGCAGAGGTCAGGACAATGGTTGGGGGGAGGGGGGAGGTGGAGGTGGGGCAAAAAAGGAAGAATGTGCCCCTTTTTCAGGGTTAGGGGATCTTTAAAAAGGAGGATGTGCCAAAATTTTTGGATGAAAATCACCCAACCATGCTTTGCAGGCCCAGGGTTCCTGTACAATGACACTGTGGTGTCCCACTTCAGGGGTGTTTTAAAGAAAACGCCAGACACGGTCTCCCGGACAAATTTTTTGTTAGAAAGAGGTCCCCGTGACTCTCAAGCTGGTCCTAATTTGGGATTCAAAAAAAAAAAAGGGAAAAAAACCCCCAGAAAAGGACTTGGGGCCTGGAAAGGTTTAAAGGAAGGGGATTCCCTTCCAAACATAGCATCTACTCCACCCCTCCCTCCTCACTTCCTCCCACATCAACAACTCTTCAATAAATGTAAGTGGTTATTGTACAATATTTGAGTTTTTTATGTATTCTTTTTTTCAATTATTTATTATTTAATGTCCAAAAGTTCTAAAAAAAATTTTTTTAACTACTTTTGGAAATCTTGGACGGATTAAATTTATTTCCATTATTTCTTATGGGGGAAAATTTTATTAGGTTACGTTTGTTTCGCCCGAAATGCCCTCTCTGGGCGGATTAAAAACGGAAATGAAATTTCCACTGTATTTTTTTTTTTTTTAACCCTTTCCCGGGTTGACACGCCCCTCCCCAATCAAGTTCTCAGGGGTCCAGAATTTTCAAAAAATTCTTTTTTATGAAATGATAGTTTTTTTTTTAATCAAAAGGCAAAAAAAAAAATTGCCATCAAATATTTATGGAGATAAAAGAACTTGAAGTTGACAGAAAGTAAACCCCTTAGGGCAACATCGCTGACTCCCGGTCACCCGGTAATTTTTTTTTCTATTTTTTTTCATTTTTTTTTAACATTTTTTTTTTTCAAGTAACCTTTATGCCCTGTAAAAACAATATAAACCATATTTTGTATATGTACACCCTTGTATACTCCCACAATAACTGTTTCCCGGTTTGCGGCTGTGTGTTTTATCTCCGGAACCAAAATAAATTATACATAGTGTAAAATTACCTGGGGATACATGGGAGAATATAAAAAAAATATTAATAATTGAAGCATGGTTTTAAGATGTGTGTGTCGGGGGCTTATCACTAAACTAATGACATTTGATGGGGGGGTGAGGGTCCTCTTATCTTATTATCACTACACTAATTAGTGCTGACATTTGAGGGGGGGGTAGCCTCCTCTTATAATAATAATAATAATAATAATAATATTATTACCTTATTATTATAAAGTAAAAAATTAGTGGTGACTTTTAAAGGAAGGGTTCCTGCCTTCCCATTACAGTGGTACCGGGGTTACGATGGCCCCCCAAAAATCCCCCTTTTTATGTAAGTTTTTTTTTTAAATGCTTTTGTAAGTATTTTTTTGGGGGGGGGAAAAGGATTTAGTCTATTTTACATTATTCCTTATGGGGATAAATTCGTTTGGTAATGGCACTTGAACAGGGAAATTTAAACGAAAAATATCGTAACTCGGGGGACCACTGTTTTGTTTTTACTGTTTTATCTGTTTGTCTCTCTGTCTCAGTAATTAAGCCACATCCCGGTCCCGAAAACATATTTTCCCCGTCTGGATTTTTTTGGGGTTTTCCTAGGTAATTTACCCCTATGTATAATTTTATTTTTGTAATTTGTGGCAGGCAGGCAGGCACCCCTGCAGGCCCAAAGGGGAGGCAGGGGGGGAGGGCAGGCAGGGCAGGCAGGGCAGGCAGGGCAGGCAGGGCAGGCAGGGCAGCGGGGGCAGGGCCGGGGCAGGGCAGGCGGGGGCAGCCAGCCAGCTTTTTATAAAAAATATAACTTCATTTTTTCCCATTTTCAAGTTTTGTTGTATGTTTTTTTTAAAAAGGTTACTGAATGTTTAAATTTCTTTAATAAATAAATAATAAACCAGAATGGCATAGTTTAATTGTTTAATATCTTTATTATCCCCCCATACCCATCCTGTGAGCAGTAGTCAAAATATTCAGGGTAATAATGGGCCCAGGGAGGGGCCCCAAAAGTTTGTTGAACAAGGCACAAAAAAACTCCAGATAGATCTGGTCACAATCATGGAAGTTAAAAAGGTAATGAATCATCTATACTTCTATAATCAGACAATCTGAACAAATTACTTATTATTAGTGCAAATACCCCACTATCATGCCAAGGCTTTTTGGGCAGATTTTCCTAATTCTTAAAATACAAGTCTAGACGGGGAAGGGTAAATCAAAAATTAAATATTTTGTCTATTATTAAAAAAAATAGAAATTTATGATACAGACATAAATTTTTATTTTTAATTATGTATAGCACAGTATTTAGAGCTAAGCTTTAACAGGTTACTGAGCTTGTATGTTGCATGCTTGAACAATATAGGAAAAATATAATTAGTATATTTAAAATTTATTCCCCATACATTTGGGCCCCCCAGTTTTTTAAAAAATTCCTCCTGAAGTCTGCTCGTCCCCCGGCAATTTCCCAAGGGAAAAAATTTCCGTAGGGTTGTCTATTTCAGACCCCCAAAAAAACACTTCCACAAGAACTTAAAAATTTTTACTTACATAATTGCACGTTTTCCCGGGGGTATTCGTTAACCAGGGTCCACTGTATTGATATAAAATTATTATTATTATAATCAAATAAACGCTAAACCGGGGGGAATACAGCGCTGCAGGTTATTGTAGGATGCGGGGAGAGTGGGTTGTAAGAGGGAGATGGAGGGATTAGTAGGGTAGGATTTTTAGTATGACGGTGGATAGTGCAGGGAAAAGAGGGTAGAAAGAGATCGAGGTAAAAGGGACTGGGGGGGTGTGGGTATAATCTTAAAGAATTTGTGTGTGTCGGTTTCAAAAAAAGTCAACAAAAGGTCAGGATTAAAGGGGGGTCCATCTGCAAAAAGGGGGTAAAGAAAGGGCCCAGGGGAAGAGGGGGGGTTGGAGGGTAAATTCTGCGTGCTCGTTGATATTGGGGCCCCCAGCAGAATATGTTCGTTTGGCACGGGAACTTGACAATGCTCACAGAGAGGGGGGGGGAGCCTCCCATGAGACCCCGTGAGTAAAGGAATTCCCGAGCGGCGGAGAGTGTTTCTCCCAACCTCAATTTGGTGACAAGAAAAAGGGCCCAAAGAAACCTTAACCGGTTTAATAGAATGAAGTTTGTTATTCATCGGGGTAAAGACCGGGTTTTTCCCAACGGGTGCGAAGGGGGGTAGCAATGACCCAAAAATAGCCCTGAAGGGAAAAACCCCCCTATATGGGAAAATGGGAAAGGGCATGCTGCTGACCCCCCATGTTCTGCCTTTCTTGCCCTGTACGTCAACATGACCCCGGGACCCAACAAAAGCAATATCTTTATGCTTTAAAGATACGGCGTAACCCAAAAGGGGGATACGAAGAACTGGGGGGAGGGTATCCCTTTCGGTTTGCCTGAAAGCACTAAGGGGGTCTGGCGACCACAAATGGTGAACCCGGCATAGATGCAAACGGATAAGGCCACAAGAATGGCATACAACGGCCTAAATATGCGCCGGAAGGGGAATTTGATGCCCCCCAATGGCGTTCCCGGGGGCACCCATGAATCCGGGCCGCCGTCAGATGACTTTGAACCATCGGGGGTAACCTGCATGGCATGGGAATGAAAAACGGAAATGGTCTAGAAAAAAGAGCGAAACCCCCGTAGGAAATTGGGCTTTGAAAAGGGAGAGGGAAAAGAACAGACACCCGGGCAGCAGGAACTTCCCAAGGGGGTGAGGGAAAAAAGGGGAAACCAAAGAAAAAATAAAAGGGGGGAAGCTGAAGGGAAGACAAGAGGAATGCAGATGAAGAGAAAAGGGGAAGGGAAATAAACAGGGGCGGCAAAAAAATAAAGGCCGCTACTAAATCTGTAAAAAATCCTATACATGGGGAAAGGGTTTGGGGGGGTCAAGGCGAGCATTGGGGAATCAATTTGCATCAGCATTGGACAAGGATGGAATTTTCCCCTTCTACAGAGGCTCTCAACTGGGGAAGAAAAGAAAAGCACCAAGGCATAAGCGTAATCCCCGGTGATGGATGGGATTAAGGCTGGAAAGAGAAGCTGCGATATATCTGGTCACCATAATCGAGTTTCGATAAAATTAGGGCCGAATGTGGCGAAGGAAGTTCTCGATCAGCCCCATGAAAGATGTGCGAGGGTTTTAAGGAGGTTCAGCCAGCTATGACAAGTCGCCTTCAGAGAGGTAATGTGAGGTTTCCAGGACAATCTCGGGTCAAACAGGAGGCCGAAACCTGACTGTATCACGTTCTGGGATTCGTGAGCCGTATAGGTACAATGGATGATCAGAGACCACTGAACGTCTAGTGAACGTAATTTGAATAGTTTTGCCACTAGAAAATTTAAACCCGTGAGTGGTGGCCCAATCAGAAACCCGGTTGATGGCATGCTGGAGGAAACTGTAATGAGGTGACAGTCAGCACCTGCACAGCTATAGTAAAGTCATCCACATAGAGCGATGACCAAATATTGGATGGGAGAACAGATGCCAGATTGTTTATAGCAAGCAGAAAAAGTGTTGTTCTCAGAACACATCCCTGGGGACACCTTCAGCTTGGACAAATTCCGGGAGAGTTCATTACTAACCCGGACCCGGGAATGTCTGTCAGTTAAAAGCCTTAAGAAAGAATGGTAGGTTGCCTCGGAGGCCTAAGGAGTGGGCCTGGGCCAAGATATTATATCTCCAAGTTGTATCATAAGCCTTCTCAAGGTCGAAAAGATAGCGATAACCGAATGGTTATTGCAAAGGCTACGAATACTATGATCAAGCGCAGCAAGGGTCAATGGCAGAAGCGGCCCTACGGAAGCCATACTGACTAGGGAGAGACTATTGTGAGTCTCTAAATACCACATCAAACGTCTGTAACTAGACGTTCCATCACCTGCAAACTGCACTGGTAAGAGCGATGGGACGGTAGTGAGAGGGATCACGTCCCGTAGCACTGGTTTCGAAAAGGAGAACAATAGCAGACTTCCACAGCTGGGGAAGAACTCCTTGCGACCATATGAGATTAAAGAGTCGTAAGAGGACAGTAAGAGCAGACTGATGTAAATGCTGTAGCATCGAATATGTATGCCGTCTGGCCCAGCTGCCGATGATCGGCAAGCAAAGAGTGTTGCCTCCAGTTCCTGAAGGGTAAAGGCCCTTATAGGATTCTTCTCTAGAGAAGAAAATCTAAGGGCTTTAACTCCTGGCGCTTAAAAAAAAAGGGGGGGCAAAAGGG
>WNWK01056293.1:0-11045 GCA_009830355.1 Cherax destructor
CGATGGGGCCGGATAACATTTCTCCATGGGTCCTGAGAGAGGGAGCAGAGGAGCTATTTGTACCCCTAACAACAATCTTCAACACGTCTATCGAAACAGGGCAACTACCTGAGGTATGGAAGACAGCAAATGTAGTTCCAATCTTTAAAAAAGGAGACAGGAACGTAGCACTAAACTACAGACCAGTGTCACTGACATGTATAGTATGCAAGGTCATGGAGAAGATTATCAGGAGAAGAGTGGTGGAGCACCTAGAAAGGAATGAGCTTATCAACGACGGCCAACACGGTTTCAGGGACGGGAAATCCTGTGTCACAAACCTACTGGAGTTCTACGACAGGGTGACAGCAGTAAGACAAAAGAGAGAGGGGTGGGTAGATTGCATATTCCTGGAGTGTAAGAAGGCGTTTGACACAGTTCCACACAAGAGATTAGTGCAGAAGCTGGAGGACCAGGCAGGGATAACAGGGAAGGCACTACAATGGATAAGGGAATATCTGTCAGGGGTTACACTGGGGTCGGTCCTAGGACCGGTGCTGTTTCTGGTATTTGTGAACGACATGACTGAAGGAATAGACTCTGAAGTGTCTTTGTTTGCAGATGATGTGAAGTTGATGAGAAGAATTCAATCGGACGAGGACCAGGCAAAACTAAAAAGGAATCTGGACAGGCTGCAAGCCTGGTCCAGCAATTGGCTCCTGGAGTTCAACCCCACCAAGTGCAAAGTCATGAAGATTGGGGAAGGGCAAAGAAGACCGCAGACGGAGTACAGTCTAGGGGGCCAGAGACTACAAACCTCAATCAAGAAAAAAGATCTTGGGGTGAGTATAACACCAGGCACATCTCCTGAGGCGCACATCAACCAAATAACTGCTGCAGCATGTGGGCGCCTAGCTAACCTAAGAACAACATTCCGACATCTTAATATAGAATCGTTCTGGACCCTGTACACTGTGTACGTTAGTCCCATACTGGAGTATGCAGCACCAGTTTGGAACCCACATCTAGCCAAGCACGTAAAGAAGCTAGAGAAAGTGCAAAGGTTTGCAACAAGACTAGTCCCGGAGCTAAGGGGTATGTCCTACGAGGAGTGGTTAAGGGAAATCTACCTGACGACACTGGAGGACAGGAGAGATAGGGGGGACATGATAACGACATATAAGATACTGAGAGGAATTGACAAGGTGGACAGAGACAGACTGTTCCAAAGATGGGACACAACAACAAGGGGACACAGTTGGAAGTTGAAGACTCAAATGAATCACAGGGATGTTAGGAAGTATTTCTTCAGTCATAGAGTGGTCGCGAAGTGGAATAGCTTTGGAAGCGATGTAGTGGAGGCAGGTTTCATACATAGCTTTAAGGAGAGGTATGATAAAACTCATGGAGCAGAGAGCGTGACCCAGTAGCGGCCGTGAAGAGGCGGGCCAGGAGCTATGACTCGACCCCTGCAACCACAACTAGGTGAGTACAACTAGGTGAGTACACACACACACATACACACATACGCACACACACACACACAACACACACACACACAACACACACACACATTCATGCACACACACTCAACAAGCAAACACAGGTGGGGTGTGACGTCATTGACTGCCAATGTGGTCTCATGTGAGTTAAGTCAGATGAGACCACAGGTCACCCCATCAACTGTCCACCTTACAACCATTACCTCATAACCCTCAATTTTTTCTCGTTTTTCGTAATACAACAAAGGATTTAACATGTCTCACTAATTTCCACAACAACCCACAAACACCCACAACACTTACAATTATAACCTTCACTTGTCTGAGTGATACAATTCACTTTTTTTTTTTTTGCATATTGAATTAAGATTTCGCTAATACAACAAAAGTTCCTCTTTTTTCTAGTTCATCTACAACATCCACAACATCCACAACACCCACAACATCCACAACACCCACAACACCCACAATATCCACAACACTCACAACACCCACAACACCCACAATATCCACAACATCCACAACATCCACAACACCCACAACATCCACAACATCCACAACACCCACAACACCCACAACATCCACAACATCTACAACATCCACAACATCCACAACACCCACAACATCCACAACACCCACAACACCCACAACATCCACAACATCCACAACACCCACAACATCCACAACATCCACAACATCCACAACACCCCCAACATCCATAACATCCACAACATCCACAACATCCACAACACACACAGCATCCAAAACATCCACAACATCCACAACACCCACAACATCCACAACATCCACAACACCCACAACACTTACAATTTTCTCGTTTTCTTAATACAATTTTTCCATTCTTACATTAATAACATTTCAATACATTTTTCTTTATTACGACAATTTTCACAACCACTTTTCGGTAAATTCAATTGGCACAATTTTTTACATATCACGAATTAAGATTTTCAATTGTTATAACTTCTACTCACTACACATCCTACACTCCTCAAGTCTTCTGCTCAAATGACCTTATATGATTGCCGAGGTTCGTCTGTGGTCTTATCTGAGTTACCTCAGTTTAGATCACAGGTCACCCCCAGGCACCTGAGGTCAGGATCTGACCTGTTCTCTCTCTCTACCTCACTACCACCACCACCACTACCACCACCACCACCACCACCACCACTACCACCACCACTAATCATCCGTCCATCACTCCATCTCTATCATAGAGAGAATTAATGTCTAGATATAAAATACACATTCTATACACATAAAATCACATTCCCCAACTTCACTTGTGGCAGTAATACCCTCATCACCCACAAGTCATAACATACACTATTGCACCATGCATAACAAGTCCCCCAACAACACAACTCACCTCACCTAACCACACACACACACACACACACAAAGACACAACACCGTCACCATTTTACATACCACCTAACCTTACCTGAGGCTATGATCTGCTCTCTACCTCACTACCACCAACATCCTAACTCAATTCTACCATAGAGAGAATTAATGTCTAGATATAAAATATGTATACTCAACTCATTCTTTAAAATATTCACACACAATCTTTATTTTCATTAAAAATTTACACAAAATCCTCATTATTTCAGTAAAATTCACACAAAAATCCACATTCTCGAGACTTAATGAGCATACCTCATCCCAGGGGGTACCATAAGCCCGCTAACTGCCATCACATCTCCACAGAACACACATTTTATACAATATAACTAAGAATTGCATTGGAACACTTCCAAACAACATTGGAACACCTCCAAAATAAAATTTTGAAAACTCCCAAATAACATATGACATCTCTAACTCATCCACCAAATTACATTCTCAATCACACTTACACATTTGTTTTTCTCTCATAACCCACAATTTTTTTCCCGTTTTTACTAATTCATCAAAAAGTCACTCCCATACACACACATTTTTTATACACATCTCAGAACACAAAATCATGTTCTCCAACTCCATACCATATTTACCAATGTCTAAGAATACTTAGGACAAGAACTATCATCACTAAAACATCACACATTTTATTCACATTCCCTTAAAACACTGTAACCAAGATCACTAAAACAACACACATTTTTATACTCATCTCTTCAGTACACACAAAAAAATCACGTTCACCAACTCCATATCATGTTTACCATTATCTAAGAACACTCATCTCAAAACCACTAATTCACATAACACACTCAATTTTATACACATTCCCTCAAAACACTATAACCAACTCCATTTCATGATTATCATTATCTAAGATCACTTAGGACAAGACACTAAGATCGCCAGAAACTAAGATCATCATCAATTAACACACATTTTACACATTCCCTCAAAACATTATAACCAAGATGATTTCCAAATAGTATAAGAACCACCAACTAAGACATATCATGAACACACAACTAAGACATGAGTCATTACCAAAAGTAACACACATACACACACCACCAACTAAGCAATAACATGAGCGCCAAAACTAACACACATACCACCAACTAAATCATAACATGAGCACCAAATCTAAGACATACACCTGCAACTAAGACATGAGACATAACCCAAACTAAGACATATTCAAAATCTAAGACATGAACACAAAATAAGTCATAACACGAACACTATGACATAACCACCAACTAATACACAGTATTTCTCTGGCCAGTGTCTCCCTACGTATTGCAGATATTTTGGCCTCTTGTAGCCACTCTGTTATTCTTTGCTTTCTCCTGTTTAGGGAGCGCCTTTCTCTCTAGTTTACATCTTCTCCTCCTTTTCCTTAAGGGAATATTCCTTGAGCATACCTCAAGTGCCACAGAGTTAATTTGTTCTAGACAGAATAGGATCCATGTTGCTTAGTCTATCTTCCCAGCTTATATCATTTAGGACTTGGTTTACTTGGTCCCACCTTATGTTTTTGAAATTGAAGTTGAATTTGGTGAAGGCTCCCTCGTGATTGATCATATTTTGTCGCTCTGGGGCCCCCTGCATACATGTCTGTACCTCTATTATGTTGTGATCTGAGAATAGTGATTTTGATATGATAACATTTCGTGTCAGATCCTCATTGTTAGTGAAGGTGAGGTGCAGCGTATTTTCCAATCTTGTAGGCTCTATTATTTGCTGGTTTAAAGGAGAATTTGATGCAGAGATTTAAAAGCTCGTGAGTGTGCGAGTTTTCATCTGAGCTGCCTCCTGGTGTTATCTCTGCTACCACATTGTTTGCAATGTTCCTCCATTTTAGGTGACTTAGGTTGAAATCCCCCAGGAGCAAGATGTTGGGGGCAGGAAATGGAAGATTTTCCAGACAGTGGTCAATTTTCAAAAGCTGTTTTCCTGGAATTGATGAGAGGTTGCATCCGGAGGCTTGTATACAACCACGATGACCAGGTTTTGGTTCTCGATCTTTACTGCTAAAACTTCAACTACATAATTTGAGGCAATTAGTAGTTCTGAGCATATAATTGACTCTGTGATATACAGGTCAACCCCCCGTTTTTCCTGTTCACTCTGTCACACCTGTATAGGTTGTAGCCCGGGATCCATATTTCATTATCCAAGTGATCCTTTATGTAGGTCTCAGTGAAAACCGCAAACATTGCATTTGACTCTGTAAGCAGTCCACGGATGTAAGATATTTTGTTGTTCGTTGCTGGCTCTAGACTCTGTATATTTGCAAAGATGAATGTCGTCGGATTGGTTGTATTGGTGGTATGGGGGAGGGGGTTCTTTTTTTCCTGGCACTAATATCTGTTGTTTTGGAGTGGAGGATATTGACTGTGATTTCACTCCTGGTGCTAAAAAACCTCTCTCTCTGGAGTGGCTTTGGCTACCCATATTTTCTCATGGTCTGGATGTTCTGTGTCTTCTTGTACCCGTTAGGTGATGTGCCTAGCAATATAAGTTATAGAACTGTCTTTCCTGAACTGAAGACTGGCACATTTCAGGGTGTAAAAGCTAACAGAAAGGGAGGTTGCATTTTCCTGTTGTCATATGGGCACGGCATTTTCTGGGGTGGTCATAATTGCACGTCCCATCTTTTTTTCCAGATATTCCATGCCTGCAGATACCAAGTGTATAGTATTTGTATAGACCTGGTTTCTGTTTGCCTTGGTTTTGTTTGACTGTATTCCCTGTTGTATTCCCTACTTGTGCGTGTCTTCCTATCTCATTTCTATCTTCAGCACTAATGCTAACAATGGAGCCTTCATCAGTTATTTCTGGTAATCTATCTTCACTATTTATCGGGACATCCCCTTGTTTACTATCTCCTGTGGTATTGCTGGTTTGTAACATTGGATTTTGCATGTCGTTGTCCTTGTCTACACCTGTTTCCCCACTAGAGCTCCTGTCCCCCTCCAGGCCACCATCGTTTATTTCTCCATTCTTACAGTTACTGTCTACCAGGACAGCATTTGCACCAGGGGCGATAGCATCGTCTGGCCCAGATTTTTTATTTTCCCAACTGTTATAGAATGCTGTCATGTTGTTTATGAAGGCCGTTTTGATGTTATCATCTTTCATTATCAATGTGATTTTATTCCACAGTTCGGTCTCATATGGGCATACCCAAAATCACTTCCCTGGTTTAATATCTCGTGTAGATGATTCCTGAATACCTGCACAAGGGAAGTGGCTCCATTTACCACAGAAGTTGCAGGTAATCCATGTAGTAGCTCGTTTGTTTGTTTGACTACACAAGATTTCATGATGTGATTTTATTGGTTGTTTTACTGTATATTCTACTAATAACTTCCTTAAAGTGGAGATCTGTCTATTTGTCTTGTATTTATTTTATTTATTCCAGCGAATCCTTGTGAATCTGGTCTTTTGTTCACTTATTTCTTGGACGAATCCGGTTAGTGGAACACTATATTTGTTTTCACTAATAACCACCTTAAAAGTAGATCTGTCTATTTGTATTGTATCTGTTTGTTGTAGTTACTGTTTGGGTGTTTGTTTGATGAGGCGCGAAAGACCCCGTCAGCTTAATAATCCGTTTGAATCCGGTAGTTGGTTCGATTATTTCTTGACGAATCCGGGCGAATCCAGATTAGGGGATCACTTATTTTGGACGTATCCAGTCCGTGATTTTTGGACTAGCTCATGAAAAGGACTACTGGAAAAATATTTAACAGAGTAATATGTGTTCAGTTTGATACAAAAAGTATATCTTGCGCATTGGAGCAGCCGGTGGCTTCTGAAGATGAAGATTACTGGGAAAGTATTTGATTTTCGTTGTGCATATGGCGACCGCTGCTAACTACAGGTTTAGTGTATTACCACAAACTGTATACGTCACTCCATCGCAATAAGTACCGATTTGTTACTAGTTATTAGCTGCGGCAACACTGTAAAGGTTTCTGTATGATGTCACTAGGTGGATGGTATCACTAAAATATAGGTCGTGTACACTGGCAGGTTTAATTAAAGATTATTAATACGAGCACCTGCATGGGAGGGTCCTGGATTGGAATTGTAAAGGACGTGCCAAGTATGGGCCAACAGGCCAACTGCAGTGTTCCTCCATTATTTTCCATTTCTTAACCCATACCTCTAACTAATCCTAGTTTAAAGTCCTAACAACACACCCTCAACTGAGCTAGCAAGAAAACCCACACCTGCCTTGGATAAGTGAACCCCATCCCTGGTATACATGTCATTTCTAACATAGAAGTGTCAATGAATGGTACTGCATTATCCTTGTGTTTGTCCAGCCAACAATTAATACCAATTGCTCTGGACAACTATTCATTTCAACACCCCTTCTTGGCAAAATGCCATATATAACAGGGCGCCCCCTCTTCTTCCTAACTAAATCCTCAATTCTACTCTTGCCTACATCATTGCCTCCAGCACTGAGACAGATAATAGGATTGATGCCATTACCGTTCATGATGCTGTCAAACCAGCTAAGAATATCCTCCATCCCAGCCCAAGGAAAGCAAACCCTCTGTCTCCTACTCCTCTCCTTCAAGCAGAAGGCCCTATCCATATACTTAACCTGGCTATCCCCAACAACAACAGTGTTTTGACCTTCCTTGGTGTCGTTTGTTGTGACGTTCCCAGTAGTCGACTCACATTCATCGGGTAGCTCGGAAAATGGGTTCGTTGTTTCCACAACAATTTGCTGGATCTTCGTTGATTCTACCTCTCCATCCGTCCTCTTGATCCTTAACTTTGTCCCATGCATTCCAACCACTGTCCAGGTTCCTTTCTTGGCTTGAGGATTCTCAACAGGATGATTACTACGAATCCTCTTGTTTTCCTCAGTCAGTCGCTGTATCTCAAGCTTAGCCACCCTCAGTTCTTGTTTTAGCTGCTGGAAGAGTAGCTCAAGAGAGAACATCTTGTTCAGATACACAGAGAGCACACAAGACACGTGTTCTTGTTATAATTCCTAATAATCTGTTTGCCTTATTACGTACGCTTAGGCATTGCTGTCTTGGTTTAAGGTTGCTGCTTACAATAACCCCCCAGTCCTTTTCGCAATCTGTATCGCTATGTTCTACATTATTTAACTTATAAGTGCTAGGGTTATAGACTCACCCGAGCTTCAGAACTTTGCATTTATCTACACTGAACTGCATCTGCCACTTTTCTGACCAGGAATTGAGTTTGTCTAAATCCTCCTCAAGTTTTGTGACATCTACGTTTGAATCAATTATCCTACCTATCTTCGTGTCGTCGGCGAATTTGCTCATATCACTAGTAATTCCCTCATCAAGGTCTTTGATATATATATTATAAACAACAACGGGCCTAAGTCTGATCCTGTGGAACGCAACTTTTACAGATCCCAACTCAGATTTAACCCTATTTAAGCACACTGCTTCCTATTGGTGAGCCATGACTCGATCCATGACAGCACTTTTCCCCAATGCTATGAGCTGCCACTTTCTTTAACAGTCTCTGGTGTGGTATTATATCAAAAGCCTTACTAAAATCTAAATATACAATATCGAATTCTTTATCGTGACAAACAGCCTCAAAAGCTTTACTGAAGAAGGTCAATAAGGTAATTAGGCAGGAACGGCCCCTCGTGAATCCATGCTGAGTATCATTAAGCAAACTATGCTTATCATGTTGGCTTCTTATAACATCAGCTATAATTGACTCTAGTAATTTGCCTACAATTGAGGTCAGGCTTATTGGGCGGTAATTTGATGGTAACGACTTGTTCCCTTCTTTAAAAATAGGAATTACATTAGCTATCTTCCACATATCAGACACTACACCTGTTTGAAGAGATAAATTAAAAATATTAGTTAATGGTTCATAGAGTTCCATTTTGCATTCCTTAAGAACCCTTGAAGAAATCTCATCAGGACCCAGAAATTTATTTTGTTTCAGTCGGTCTACTTGTTTCAATACCATCTCGCTAGTGACTGTCAAATTACATAATTTATCTTCTTCAGGCCCACTATGAAAATTAATTACTGGGATATTGTTAGTATCTTCCTGTGTGAAAACCGAGAGAAAATAATTATTAAAAATCGAACGCATTTCATTCTCCTTGTCAGTAAGATGCCCAGAGTTATTTTTATGGGGACCTATCTTATCTCAAACTTTTGTTCTATAAACCTGGAAAAATTTTTGGGTTAGTTTTCGAATTCCTAGGAACTTTAATCATTAGGTTCGTGGTGATGAAGGGTGTTGTGTAGTGCTGAAGGATGCTGTGTGGTGCTGAGAGGTTCTGTGTGTTCATTGGGGTGATTGGTGATGCCGAGACAGTGCTGTGTAAAGATGAGGGATGCTGAGTAGAGCTGAGGTGTGCTGTGTGGGGCTGAAGGGTGCTGTGTGATGATGAGGGTTGCTGTGTAGAGCTGATGTGTGCTGTGTCGGGCTGAATTATGTTGTGTGATGATGAGGGGTGCTGTGTAGAGCTGAGGTGTGTTGTAGTGGGCTGAAGGGGCTGTGTTGTATTGTGTGTTCAATGTTTTTCTTGAGGTGACTTGTGTTATTGCGCATTCAGTTGTGACGTTCACCTTGCCAAGGGCAAGACTGTATCAGTAAAGATACCCTTCTAATTTACCGGTTCTCTGAAAATTTATCTACATTCCTATCTGACACAGCAACATCATGGGCCAGTAGGCCTTCTGCAGTGT
Source organism: Cherax destructor (assembly GCA_009830355.1). Classification (NCBI taxonomy): domain Eukaryota; kingdom Metazoa; phylum Arthropoda; class Malacostraca; order Decapoda; family Parastacidae; genus Cherax; species Cherax destructor. Next base: position 9,638 of record WNWK01056293.1, read on the forward strand.
TCCTCCATTCTTATGTTCTTTTTTAATACAGGGGATTCTTCACTTGCCTAACCTTTAACTATGACCTATTTCCACATGTGGATTTGTCAAGTGTGGTGCCACCTACGACTGCTTCACCTCACCTGTCTACCTGAAGTCTACCTGGAGGGCATTCCGGGGGTCAACGCCTCCGCGGCCCGGTCCATGACCAGGCTTCCCCTTTCAGGGAAGCTTTAACTAGACTAGGTATAGTTCATAAATTATCCACTGCCTATCATCCTCAGTCCCAAGTCGCTTTGGAGAGATTTCATCAGACGTTAAAAACCATGATATGAACCTTTTGAATGCATTTTCCTACAGACTGGGATGAATCACTTCCTCTGTTGCTGTTCGCAATGTGAGAAACTGTGCAGGAATTAACACGGTACGGTTTGCCGGGTCACCATTTGGAGAAGACACGGGCCGGATGTACCGGCGAACCTACAACTAACTAAGCATCAACCTCACCAAAGAGCTTACGCCACCATGAAAGAGGCCTTAGCTTTGATTCTTGCATTGGAACATTTGGAGGTTTATGTGGGTCAGTCGTCCCAAATAATCACAGTCTACAGTGATCACAATCCTTTGATCTACATCAATTCCATGAAAATTCACAATAGTACCCGTTCTGATGAGATGAGTCTCAAACTGCAGGCTTACAACATTTAGGTCTTACATATTACCAGCAAGGAAAATAAGCTGGCCGATTCCCTTTCCCGTGTTTAATTTAGGTTAGAATATGTTAGGGACCATATGGGTAGCTTAGCTCTTATTTCCCCCTTTATGAAATGTTTTTTTTGTTTTTGTTTTTATTGAGGGAACATTCTACTGCTATCCGCAGTTGTCTTGAACCAACGTCAGCCTTACTGTTAAATCAGTATCTAAGTTCATTGACCAATCACAGGCAAGCCCGCCAAAGCCGAAGCAACGTGGATCATTGCAGAAAGCTTTTGGAAGACTTGCATACCTGCTAGTTGAGTACAGTGCACTCTCTGGTTTCTGCTTTGCCATCTGTCACCGTCAAGTACACTTATTATTATACTATCTGTACATAGTGCACATATTTGTATATAGTGGGTGAAGGCATAATATACATTATAGTATACTGCTGAGTTTGTTTGCTAAAATTCAAATTACGACCAGGTCACAGGCCATTCTGTAACTGTGCTTCACTCCACACTCAACACTGTGCTTCACTCCACACTTAACACTGTGCTTCACTCCACACTCAACACTGTGCTTCACTCCTCACTTAACACTGGGCTTCACTACACACTCTACACTGTGCTTCACTCCACACTCAACACTGTGCTTCACTCCACACTCATCATTGTGCTTGACTCGACACTCATCACTGTGCTTCACTTCACACTCAACACTGTGCTTCACT
>WNWK01056294.1:0-11045 GCA_009830355.1 Cherax destructor
TATTTATCAAAGGAAATATATACGTAGTTCTTATCCTCAGGAATTATTTTTTATAAAGGTATCCTCCCAGTTGTCCTTCCTCACTCCCTCACCACAGTCTCCTTCCTCACTCCCTCACCACACTCTCCTTCCTCACTCCCTCATCACACTCTCCTTCCTCACTCCCTCTGGAGCTGAACTCTTCTCCAGGCTTAGGGTCTGACCACCTCAGATACTATTTCTCCTTCATTCTTCTGGTGATAACTTTTTTGCTCCTGTTACTTATAAGGACTTTCCTTACATAGGCCAGTAGGCCTTCTGCAGTGTTCTTCTGTTAACATAAGAACATAAGAAAGGAGGAACATTGCAGCAGGCCTGTTGGCCCATACTAGGCAGGTCCTTCACAATCCATCCCACTAACAGAATAAATGCCCAACCTAATTTTCAATTCTACCCAAGAAATAAGCTTTGATGATTCTATTAACTCAAGTGCGAGTCCCACTCAAATAAAACCCCTCTCACTCATGTATTAATCCAACCCAAACCCGAAACTACCCAAGGTCCCAGCTTCAACAACCCCACCAAGCAGACTGTTCCACTCATCAACCACCCCACCTCCAAACCAACACCCTCCCACATCCCTTCCAAATCCAAACCCATCCAACCCGAATCCACCACTGCGGGCTCCCTCCCGGAGAGACATCCTCAAGACCCCACTTATATCCCCCTTATCAACACCCATCCTCCACCCATTCCCGCCCCACAAGTGAATGCAACCTAAGGGTCTTCAATCTTTCTTCATACGGAAGACCTCCAATGCCATGAACCAACCTTGTCATCCGTCGCTGAACGCTCTCTAACGAACTCATATCCACTCTGCAAAATGGAGACCAGAACTGAGCTGCGCAATCCACTTGAGGCCCCACCAATGATGTACAAAGCCGCAACACAACCGCTGGACTTCCGTTGCTCACACCCCCCGATACAAATCCCAACAATCCATTTTCTTTATTTCTCACGCTTAGGCACCGCTGACAGGGCTATGAACACTCCCGAGACCCAGAACCCTGCACCCATCCACACCGAAGTGCATCTGCCACTCCTCCGACCAGGAACCGACCCCGTCCAAATCCCCCCGAAGCTCCGTGACATCCACGTCTGAACCGACTATCCCACCCATCCCCGCGTCATCAGCGAACCCGCCCACATCACTAGTAACTCCCTCGTCAAGGTCACCCATACATATTACAAACAACAACGGGCCCAAAAGAGATCCCTGCGGAACGCCACTTGTTACAGAACCCCACCTATGCACACCCTCCGCCCTCCATTGGTGAGCCACGACTCGATCCACAAAACCTCTATCCCAATGCCGCGAGCAGCCCCCCCCCCCCCAACAGTCTCTGATGCAGCACTCCATCAAAAGCCCCACCAAAATCCAGACAAACAATATCGAATTCTTCATCATGATCAACTGCCTCAAAAGCCTTACTGAAAAAAGTTAATAAATTAGTTAGGCAGGAACGGCCCCTGGTAAATCCATGTTGAGTATCATTAATCAAATTATGCCTATCGAGATGGCTTCTTATGTTATCAGCTATAATCGACTCTAATAATTTGCTTACAATTGATGTTAGACTTATTGGGCGGTAATTTGATGGTAACGACTTGTCCCCTGCTTTAAAAATAGGAATTACATTAGCCATCTTCCACGTATCAGACACTACACCTGTTTGAAGAGATAGGTTAAAAATGTTAGTTAAGGGTTCACAGAGTTCCATTTTGCATTCCTTAAGAACCCTTGAAAAAAGCTCATCAGGACCTGGCGATTTATTTTGCTTCAAACGGTCTATCTGTTTGATAACCATTTCGGTAGTGACTGTGATACTACATAATTTATCTTCTTCAGGCCCACTAAAATACCTAATTATTGGGATATTATTAGTGTCTTCCTGAGTGAAAACCGAGAACATAAGAACATAAGAAAGGAGGAACACTGCAGCAGGCCTGTTGGCCCATACTAGGCAGGTCCTTCACAATCCATCCCACTAACGGAATAATTGCCCAACCTAATTTTCAATTCTACCCAAGAAATAAGCTTTGAAGATTCTATTAACTCAAGTGCGAGTCCCACTCAAATCCAACCCCTCTCACTCATGAATTTATCCAACCTAAATTTGAAACTACCCAAGGTCCTAGCTTCAATGACCCTACTAGGCAGACTGTTCCACTCATCAACTACCCTATTTCCAAACCAATATTTTCCTATATCCTTTCTAAATCTAAACTTATCCAATTTGAATCCATTATTGCGGGTTCTCTCTTGGAGAGATATCCTCAAGACCTTATTTATATCCCCCTTATTAATACCCATCTTCCACTTATATACCTCGATCATGTCTCCCCTCATTCTTCGTCTTACAAGTGAATGTAATTTAAGGGTCTTCAATCTTTCTTCATACGGAAGATTTCTAATGCTATGAATTAACTTTGTCATTCGTCGCTGAATGTTTTCTAACGAATTTATATCCATTCTGTAAAATGGAGACCAGAACTGAGCTGCATAATCTAGGTGAGGCCTTACTAATGATGTATAAAGCTGTAATATAACCGCTGGACTTCTGTTGCTTACACTTCTTGATATAAATCCCAGTAATCTATTTGCTTTATTTCTTACGCTTAGGTATGACTCAGTGGTGGACCTGACTTAACTCAGTGAAGACGTGTCTTGTGTGCTCTCTGTCAATCTGAAGAAGATGTCCTCTCTTGAGCTACTCTACCAGCAGCTGAAGGAAGAACTGAGGGTAGCTAAGCTTGAGATACAGCGACTGACTGAGGAAAACAAGAGGATTCGTAGTAATCCTCCTGTTGAGAATCCTCAAGCCAGGAAAGGAACCTGGACAGTGGCTAAAACGCATGGGACAAAGTTAAGGCTCAAGAGGACGGGTGGAGAGGTAGAAACAACGAAGACCCAGGAGAATGTTGTGGAAACATCGAACCCATTCTCCGTGCTACCTGATGAATGTGAGTCGACTTCTGGGAGCGTCACGACGAAAGACACAAAGGAAGGTAAAAACATTGTTGTTGTTGGGGACAGTCAGGTTAGGTACATGGATAGGGCTTTCTGTTTGATTGATAGGAGTAGGAGACAGAGGGTTTGCTTTCCTGGGGCTGGGATGGAGGATATTGTTAGCCGTCTGGACGACATCATGAGAGGTAATGGGAGCAATCCTATTATCTGTCTCAGTGCTGGAGGCAACGATGTTGGCAGACGTAGGAGTGAGGACCTGACTAGCAGGTTTAGGTCAGCAATAGACATAATTAGGAAGAAGGGTGGGAACCCTGTCATATGTGGTATTTTGCCAAGGAGAGGAGTTGGAAATGAATGGCTGTCCAGGGCAATGGTGTCAATTGCTGGCTGGACAAATACTGTAAGGAAAATTCAGTAACATTCATTGACAACTGGGACCTCTTCTATGGCAGAAATGACATGTATGCCAGGGATGGGGTTCACTTATCCAGGTCTGGGGTGGGGGCACTGGCAACTGCAGTGGAGGGAGCTGTTAGGGCTTTAAACTAGAAATAGTTAGTGGTATGGGTTTTGGGGGAAAACAGAGAAGTCCCAGTGTAGTAATATTATAAGTTGTAGGAGAACTAGTAATAGGCAGAATAAGGTGGATAGTGGAAAGCTAGTGACACTAGATGACAAGGACAGTAATAGGTATAGTGGAAAAACAGAGATGAGCAGGAAGGGTAAAGAGAAAGGAGGGTCTCTAAATATATATTACACCAATAGTCGTAGTGCTAGGAATAAGATGGACGAGTTGAGATTAGTTGCAAGTACGGGTAATATTGATGTTTTTGCAATAACTGAGACATGGTTTAATATGAAAAATCGGGACTTGCCTGCCGAATGTCACATTCAGGGTTTTAAATTGTTCCAAGTAGACAGAAGTATCGGGAAAGGTGGGGTGGCACTCTATATCCGTGATCATTTAAATTGTTGCATAAAAACGGGTATAAATCTGAATTAACACATACAGAGTCTGTCTGGATAGAATTTTCAGAGGGTGTGAAAAATTGATTTTAGGCGTGATTTACCGTCCTCCAAACTTAGATAGGGAACAAGGGAGACTACTTTGGGAGGAAATTGTTAAGGCCACAAGACACGATAACGTAGTAATTCTAGGGACTTTAACTTTAGTCAGATTGATTGGAATTTCATGACAGGGAATTTAGAATCTAACGACTTTTAGAAGTAGTTCAGGATTGCTTTTGAAGCAGTTTGTAACAGAACCTACAAGGGAAATAACCTACTTGACTTGGTTCTGGCAAGCAAGGAAACCCTTGTTAATAATTTAGAAATTACAGAGGAACTCGGCTCAAGCGACCACAAGTCAATTACCTTTAGCATTGAATGGATGTATGATAGTAGGGATAATTCAGTAATGGTCCCAGATTTTCGCTTAGCAGATTATAATGGACTTAGAGAACACTTATCAACTGTGGACTGGGGTGAAGAAGAGAGGTATCAATATGACAGTTTTCTTAACACTATACAGGCTGCCCAAAGAACATTTATCCCGTATAAAGAAATTAGATCAAGTAGAAATGACCCAAAATGGATGAATAATAGGCTCAAATATCTTTTAGGGCAGAAGAAAGGAATTTATAGGCGCATAAAAGAGGTGAGGGTCATCTTATAAATCAGTATACTGACATTAAGAGGGACGTTAAAAGGAATAAGAAAAGCTAAACGGGACTATGAAACTTAAAGTTGCTGGGTTGAATAGATATTGTTACCGGTCTGAACAACATCATGAGAGGTAATGGGAGCAATCCTATTATCTGTCTCAGTGCTGGAGGCAACGATGTTGGCAGACGTAGGAGTGAGGACCTGACTAGCAGGTATAGGTCAGCAATAGACATAATTAGGAAGAAGGGTGGGAACCCTGTCATATGTGGTATTTTGCCAAGGAGAGGAGTTGGAGATGAATGGCTGTCCAGGGCAATTGGTGTCAATTGCTGGCTGGACAAACACTGTAAGGATAATGCAGTACCATTCATTTGCAACTGGGACCACTTCTATGGCCGAAATGACATGTATGCCAGGGATGGGGTTCACTTATCCAGGGCAGGTGTGGATTTTCTTGCTAGCTCAGTTGAGGGTGTTGTTAGGACTTTAAACTAGGATTAGTTAGAGGTATGGGTTTAGAAATGGAAAATAATGAATGTCGAAATATAGATCTAGGCTTTGATATAAAAATTCTTAACAATAACAAGGACAGAAATATTTATAGTGGAAAAACAGAATGGAGCAGGAAGGGTAAAGAGAAAGGAGGGTCTTTAAAAGTGTATTATACAAATAGTCGTAGTGCTAGGAATAAGATGGACGATTTGAGATTAGTTGCAAGTGCAGGTAACATTGATGTATTTGCCATAACTGAGACGTGGTTCAATACGAAAAATAGGGACATGCCTGCTGAATGTCATATACAGGGTTTTAAATTGTTCCAAGTAGACAGAAGTTTCGGGAAGGGGGTGGAGTGGCACTGTATGTCCGAGATCGCTTGAACTGTTGCATAAAAAGGAATAAAGTCTGAAATACACATACAGAGTCTGTCTGGATAGAATTTTCAGAGGGGCATGAAAAATTGATTTTGGGTGTGATATACCGTCCCCAAACTTAGATAGGGACCAAGGGAGACTACTATGGGAGGAAATTGTTAAGGCACAATGCACGATAACGTAGTTATTCTGGGTGACTTCAACTTTAGTCAAATTGATTGGAATTTTTGACTGGGAATTTAGAATCTAACGACTTCTTAGAAGTAGTTCAAGATTGTTTTTGAAGCAGTTTGTGACAGAACCTACAAGGGAAATAACTGCTTGACTTAGTTCTGGCAAACAAGGAAACCCTTGTTAATAATTTAGAAATTACAGAGGAACTCGGCGCAAGCGACCACAAATCAATTACCTTTGGCATTGAATGGAAGTTTCATAGTAGAATAACTCAGTAACGGTCCCAGATTTTCGCTTAGCAGATTACAATGGACTTAGAGAACACTTATCATCTGTGGACTGGGGTAATGAAGAGAGCTATCAATATGACAGTTTTCTGAACACTATACATGCTGCCCAAATAACATTTATCCCATATAAAGAAATTAGATCGAATAGAAATGACCCAAAATGGATGAATAATAGGCTCAAATATCTTTTAGGGCAGAAGAAAGGAATTTATAGGCGTATCAAAAGAGGTGAGGTTCATCTTATGAATCAGTATATTGACATTAAGAGGGACGTTAAAAGGGGATAAGAAAAGCTAAGCGGGACTACGAAATTAAAGTTGCTAGGGATTCGAAAACTAACCCAAAAAGTTTTTTCAGGTGTATAGAACAAAAGTTAGAGATAAGATAGGTCCCCTTAAAAATAATTATGGGTATCTTACTGACAAGAGAATGAAATGTGCTCTATTTTTAATAATTATTTTCTCTCGGTTTTCACTCAGGAAGACATAATAATATCCCAAGAATTAGGTATTTTAGTGGGCCTGAAAAGATAAATTATGTAGTATCACAGTCACTAGCGAAATTGTTATCAAACAGATAGACCGTTTGAAGCAAAATAAATCGCCAGGCCCTGATGAGCTTTTTCAAGGGTTCTTAAGGAATGCAAAATAGAACTCTGTGAACCCTTAACTAACATTTTTAACCTATCTCTTCAAACAGGTGTAGTGCGGATACGTGGAAGATGGCTAATGTAATTCCTATTTTTAAAGCAGGGGACAAGTCGTTACCATCAAATTACCGCCCAATAAGTCTAACATCAATTGTAGGCAAATTATAGAGTCGATTATAGCTGATAACATAAGAAGCCATCTCGATAGGCATAATTTGATTAATGATACTCACATGGATTCACCAGGGGCCGTTCCTGCCTAACTAATTTATTAACTTTTTCAGTAAGGCTTTTGAGGCAGTTGATAATGATAAAGAATTCGATATTGTTTATTTGGATTTTAGTAAGGCTTTTGATAGAGTACCACATCAGAGACTGTTAAAGAAAGTGGCTGCTCATGGCATTGGGGAAAAGTGTTTCATGGATCGAGTCATGGCTCACCAATAGGAAGCAGAGGGTGTGCATAAATGGGGTTAAATCGAGTGGGGATCTGTAACAAGTGGCGTTCCTCAGGGATCGGTTTTGGGCCCGTTGTTGTTTATAATATATATAAATGACCTTGATGAGGGAATTTCTAGTGATATGAGCAAATTCGCTGATGACACGAAGATAGGTAGGATAATCGATTCAGACGTAGATGTCAGTGAACTACAGGAGGATTTAGACGAACTCAATTCCTGGTCAGAAAAATGGCAGATGCAGTTCAATGTAGATAAATGCAAAGTTCTAAAGCTCGGAGTGTCCATAACCCAAGCACTTATAAGTTAAATAACGTAGAACTTAGCCATACAGATTGCGAGAAGGACTTGGGGGTGATGGTAAGCAGCAACCTTAAACCAAGACAGCAATGCCTAAGCGTACGTAATAAGGCAAATAGATTACTGGGATTTATATCAAGAAGTGTTAGCAACAGAAGTCCAGAGTTATATTACAGCTTTATACATCATTAGTAAGGCCTCACCTAGATTACGCAGCTCAGTTCTGGTCTCCATATTACAGAATGGACATAAATTCGTTAGAAAACATTCAGCGTAGAATGACTAAATTAATACATAGCATTAGAAATCTTCCTTACGAAGAAAGATTGAAGACCCTTAAATTACATTCACTTGTAAGACGTAGAATGAGGGAGACATGATCGAGGTATACAAGTGGAAAATGAGGTATTAACAAAGGGGATATAAATAAGGTCTTGAGGATATCTCTCAGAGAGAACCCGCAATAATGGATTCAAGTTAGATAAGTTTAGATTTAGAAAGGATATAGGAAAGTATTGGTTTGGAAATAGGGTAGTTGATGATGGAACAGTCTGCCTAGTAGGGTTATTGAAGCAGGACCTTGGGTAGTTTTAAATTTAGGTTGGATAAATTCATGAGTGAGAGGGGTTGGATTTGAGTGGGAATGCACATGAGTAAATAAAATTATCAAAGCTTATTTTTGGGTAGCATTGAAAATTAGGTTGAACAAATATTCTGTTGGTGGGATGGAATGTGAAGGACCTGCCTAGAATGGGCCAACAGGCCTGCTGCAGTGTTCCTCCTTTCTTATGTTCTTTCTTATGTTCTTATGTTCTTATAAGATAGGTCCCCTTAAAAATAACTTTGGGCATCTTACTGACAAGGGGAATGATATGTGCTCTATTTTTAATAATTATTTTCTCTCGGTTTCACACAGGAAGACATTAATAATATCCCAGTAATTAATTTTTACAGAGGCCCAGAAGAAGATAAATTATGTAATATCACAGTCACTAGCGAAATGATTATGAAACAGCTGGACCGACTGAAACAAAATAAATCGCCGGGTCCTGATGAGCTTTTTGCAAGGGTTCTTAAGGAATGCAAAATGGAACTCTGTGAACCAATATCTAACATTTTTAATTTATCTCTTCAAACAGGTGTAGTGTCTGATATGTGGAAGATGGCTAATGTAATTCCTATTTTTAAAGCAGGGGACAAGTCACTACCGTCAAACTACCGCCCAATAAGCCTGACCTCAATTGTAGGCAAATTACTAGAGTCAATTATAGCTGATATTATTAGAAGCCATCTAGATAACCATAATTTGATTAATGATACCCAGCATGGATTCACGAGGGCCGTTCCTGCCTATCTAATTTATTAACCTTCTTCAGTAAAGCTTTGAGGCTGTTGATCACGATAAAGAATTCGATATTGTTTATTTAGACTTTAGTAAGGCTTTTGATAGAGTACCGCACAAGAGACTGTTAAAGAAAGTGGCAGCTCATGGCATTGGGGAAAAGTGCTGTCATGGATCGAGTCATGGCTCACCAATAGGAAGCAGAGAGTGTGCATAAATGGGGTTAAATCCGAATGGGGACTTGTAACAAGTGGTGTTCCACAGGGATCAGTCTTAGGCCCATTGTTATTTATAATATATATCAATGACCTTGATGAGGGAATTACTAGTGATATGAGCAAATTCGCCGACGACACGAAGATAGGTAGGATAATTGATTCAAACATAGATGTCATAGAACTTCAGGAAGATTTAGACAAACTTAATTCGTGGTCAGAAATGTGGCAGATGCAGTTCAATGTAGATAAATGCAAAGTTCTGAAGCTCGGGAGTGTCCATAACCCAAGCACGTATAAGTTAAATAACGTAGAACTTAGCCATACAGATTGCGAGAAGGACTTGGGGTGATGGTAAGCAGCAACCTTAAACCAAGACAGCAATGCCTAAGCGTACGTAATAAGGCAAATAGATTACTGGGATTTATATCAAGAAGTGTTAGCAACAGAAGTCCAGAGGTTATATTACAGCTTTATACATCATTAGTAAGGCCTCACCTAGATTACGCAGCTCAGTTCTGGTCTCCATATTACAGAATGGACATAAATTCGTTAGAAAACATTCAGCGTAGAATGACTAAATTAATACATAGCATTAGAAATCTTCCTTACGAAGAAAGATTGAAGACCCTAAAATTACATTCACTTGTAAGACGTAGAATGAGGGAGACATGATCGAGGTATACAAGTGGAAAATGGGTATTAACAAGGGGATATAAATAAGGTCTTGAGGATATCTCTCCAAGAGAGAACCCGCAATAATGGATTCAAGTTAGATAAGTTTAGATTTAGAAAGGATATAGGAAAGTATTGGTTTGGAAATAGGGTAGTTGATGAGTGGAACAGTCTGCCTAGTAGGGTTATTGAAGCTAGGACCTTGGGTAGTTTCAAATTTAGGTTGGATAAATTCATGAGTGAGAGGGTTGGATTTGAGTGGGACTCGGCATGAGTGGGTAGAATTGTCAAGCTTATTTCTTGGGTAGCTTTGAAAATTGGGTTGAGCAAATATTATGTTAGTGGGATGGATTGTGAAGGACCTGCCTAGTATGGGCCAACAGGCCTGCTGCAGTGTTCCTCCTTTCTTATGTTCTTATGTTCTTAATGTGGTGTAATTATATGATTTTTTCTGTGCGCACTCAGAATCTGCAGCAGTGAGTTCCTTGAGGAAGAATGCTCCCTCATTGAACAAGTTTTTTCTAAACTTCACTATCCTCGTCACTTCATTAGAGACTGCACAAGAAGACACTAATTATATCCATAAGAACATAAGAAAGGAGGAACACTGCAGCAGGCCTGTTAGCCCATACTAGGCAAGTCCATCACAATCCATCCCACTAACAGAATATTTGCTCAACCCAATTTTCAATGCTACCCAAGAAATAAGCTTTGATAATTATATTTACTCATGTGCGAGTCCCACTCAAATCCAACCCCTCTCACTCATGAATTTATCCAACCTAAATTTCAAACTACCCAAGGTCCTACCCTATTTCCAAACCAATACTTTCCTATATTCTTTCTAAATCTAAACTTATCTAACTTGAATCCATTACTGCGGGTTCTCTCTTGGAGAGATATCCTCAAGACCTTATTTAACATAAGAACATAAGAAAGGAGGAACACTGCAGCAGGCCTGTTGGCCCATACTAGGCAGGTCCTTCACAATCCATCCCACTAACAGAATAATTACAGAGGAACTCGGCTCAAGCGACCACAAGTCAATTACCTTTAGCATTGAATGGATGTATGATAGTAGGGATAATTCAGTAATGGTCCCAGATTTTCGCTTAGCAGATTATAATGGACTTAGAGAACACTTATCAACTGTGGACTGGGGTGAAGAAGAGAGGTATCAATATGACATAAGAACATAAGAACATAAGAAAGGAGGAACACTGCAGCAGGCCTGTTGGCCCATACTAGGCAGGTCCTTCACAATCCGTCCCACTAACAGAATATTTGCTCAACCCAATTTTCAATGCTACCCAAGAAATAAGCTTTGACAATTCTACCCACTCATGCGCGAGTCCCACTCAAATCCAACCCCTCTCACTCATGAATTTATCCAAC
>WNWK01056295.1:0-11044 GCA_009830355.1 Cherax destructor
AAATGTCAAAAATCATAAATAATTTTAAGCATTAATATTTTTAATTTTTAATATTTTTAAATCCATTAAATTTAAAAATCAATATTTTTAAGAATATCAATATTTTGAAAATAATAAAATTAAAACCAGAAAATGGCTAAAATCGTATTATTGCATATTCGACGTTTTAGAGTTTGATGTTTTCGGAAATCTTTTTTGCAAAATCTTATTTTAACTTTAATAAATTTACAATTAAATTAGAATAAGCAAAATTTTATGATTTTTTTTAGAATTATATATTATATTTTATCTAAAAATAGTTTTCTAAAAATCTTGAAAATCTAAAGTAAATGCAATAAAATCAATAACAATAAATTTTATATTATTTTAAAATCTATTAAATTTAAATAATATTTAATAGAATATTAAAATTTAAAATACAGAAATTTAAAGTTGATAATTGTTAAAATTATTAAATCATTCAAGTTTAGAAAGGTAATCTTTTCTGCAAACTCATTTTTTAGCTAAACTTAGATTTTCCACTTAAAAATTTTAGCAAAATTTATGGAAATAAGCAAATTTTATTTTCTTATGAATTTATCAAGTAATTTTTAAGAATGTTTTTAGCTACATACGTAATTTTATTAAAAAATGAGTAAAAATCCTGAAATCTTATTCAAAATATAAATTATTTATATTTTTAAAATCTATTAAAATTATTAAATAATATTTTTAAAATATTCATTAAATTAAAAAATCATATTTTTATAAATTTCAAATTTCAAAATTACATGAAATTAAATCGAAATTTTAGCTAATGATTTTATGGCAAACTTTTAGCGTTTATACTTTTTCTTTAAATACTATTTTTATAAATTTAGGGAAATAACAAATTTTATGATTTTCTTTAGGAATTATATGGTATATTTATAAAAAATTTTAGAATTTTCTTTGAAAGCTTCTTAAGTAAAATGCAATAAAATAAGTTTTATAGCATTTTGAATATTTATAATTATTTACATATTTTAAAATCATTAAAAATCTATAAAAATCATATTTTTATGAATATTTCATATTATTTTCGAAAAATACATGAAACATTAAAAAGTCAGAAAAATGTGCTAAAATTGTATTTTATTGCAAATTTCGACGTTTTAGAGCGGTTTGAGTTTTCTGCAAAACTCATTTTTTAGCTAAAATACTTATTTCACACTTTAAATAGAATTTCTACTGCAATTGAAATTTATGAAAAGTAAGCAAAATTTTATGATTTTCTTTTAGGAAGCTTACTCAAGGTATATTTTATCTAAAAAATAGTTTTTAGAAAATCCTTGAAAATGCCTTAATCGTCAAAAATGCAATAAAATATCAATTTTATAGCATTTTTGAATATTATTAATTATTACATATTTTTAAAATCCATTAAATCTATAAAAATCAATATTTTATAGAATATTTCATATTATTTTCGAAAATACATGAAAATTAAAGCTCAGAAAATGTGCTAAATGTATTTTATTGCATATTTCGACGTTTTAGAGCGGTTTGATGCTTTTCTGCAAAACTCATTTAGCTAAAATACTTATTTCACCTTAAATAAATTTTACTGCAGTTATGATTTCTTAGAGCTTACTAGTATTTTATCTAAAAGTCAAAAATCTGAAAATATGTCAAATGCATAAAATGTTATAGCATTTTGAATATTATTATTATTTATATTTTAAATCCATTAAAATCTATAAAATCAATTTTATAGAATATTTCATATTATTTTGAAATACATGAAACATTAAAAGCTCAGAAATGTGCTAAAATCATTTTATTGCATATTTCGACGTTTTGAGGGTTTGATCTTTTCTGGCAAAACTCATTTAGCTAAAATACTTAATTTTCACACTTTAAATAGAATTTTACTGAATTGAAATTTATGGAAAATAAGAAAATTTTATGATTTTCTTAGGAAGCTTACTCTGGTATATTTTATCTAAAATAGTTTAGAAAATCTGAAATTAATCGTCAAATGCAATAAAATAGTTTTATAGCATTTTAATATTTTTATTATTTACATATTTTTAAAAATCCATTAAAAATCTATAAAAATCAATATTTTATAGAATATTTCATATTTTTCGAAATACATGAAAATTAAAAGCTCAGAAATTGCTAAAATCGTATTTTATGCATATTTGACGTTTTGAGCGGTTTGATGCTTTTCGACAAAACTCTTTTAGCTAAAATACTTAGATTTCACACTTTTAAATAAATTCTGAATTTTGGAAAATACAAATTTATGATTTTCTTAGAAGCTTACTCATAGGTATATTTTATTAAATAGTTTAGAAACCAAATGCTTGAATCGTCAAATGCAATAAAATCTTTATATTTAAATTTTAATTATTTACATATTTATTAAATCTATAAATCAATATTTTTGATATTTTATTATTTCTGGCAAACTCATTTTAGCATACTTAATTTTCACACTTAAATAGAATTTTCTGCAATTGAAATTTATGAAAAGCAATTTTATATTTTCTTTAGAAGCTTACTCAGGTATTTTATCAAAATTTAGAAAACTGAAATTACGTCAAAAATGCAATAAAATCAAGTTTTATAGCATTTTTGAATATTTATTAATTATTTACATTTTTTTAAAAATCCCATTAAAAATCTATAAAAATCAATATTTTTATAGAATATTTCATATTATTTTCGAAAAAAACATGAAACATTAAAAGCTCAGAAAAATGTGCTAAAATCGTATTTTATTGCATATTTCGACGTTTTAGAGCGGTTTGATGCTTTTCTGTAAAACTCATTTTTTAGCTAAAATACTTAGATTTTCACACTTTTAAATAGAATTTCTACTGCAATTGAAATTTATGGGAAAAGTAAGCAAAATTTTATGATTTTCTTTTAGGAAGCTTACTCATAGGTATATTTTATCTAAAAAATAGTTTTCAGAAATCCTGAAAATGCCTTAATCGTCAAAAATGCAATAAAATATGTTTTATAGCATTTTTGAATATTTATTAATTATTTACATATTTTTAAAAATCCCATTAAAAATCTATAAAAATCAATATTTTTATAGAATATTTCATATTATTTTCGAAAAATACATGAAACATTAAAAAGCTCAGAAAAATGTGCTAAAATCGTATTTTATTGCATATTTCGACGTTTTAGAGCGGTTTGAGTGCTTTCTGCATTTTTAGCTAAAATACTTAGATTTTCACACTTTTAAATAGAATTTCTACTGCAATTGAAATTTATGGAAGTGAAATTTTATGATTTTCTTTAGGAAGCTTACTCATAGGTATATTTTATCTAAAAAATGAGTTTTTAGAAAATCCGTGAAAATGCCTTGAATCGTCAAAAATGCAATAAAATATCGTTTTATAGCATTTTGAATATTATTAATTATTTACATATTTTTAAAAATCCCATTAAAAATCTATAAAATCAATATTTTTATAGAATATTTCATATTATTTTCGAAAATACATGAAACATTAAAAAACTCAGAAAAATGTGCTAAAATCGTATTTTATTGCATATTTCGACGTTTTAGAGCGGTTTGAGTGCTTTTCTGACAAACTCATTTTTAGCTAAAAAAATACTTTAACGTATTTATCACATTTTATGAATTTCTACTGTAATCTAAAATTTAGAATGAAAAGCTAATGTCAAAATGTTCAAGTTATGATTTTCTTTTAGGAAGCTTACTCACAGGTATATTTTATCTAAAAATAGTTTTTCAAAAATCCTTGAAATGCCTTAATCGTCAAAAAATGCAATAAAATCAAGTTTTATAGCATTTTGAATATTTATTAATTATTTACATATTTTAAAAATCCATTAAAAATCTATAAAAATCAATATTTTATAGAATATTTCATATTATTTTCGAAAAATACATGAAACATTAAAAGCTCAGAAAAATGTGCTAAAATCGTATTTATGCATATTTCGACGTTTTAGAGCGGTTTGATGCTTTTCTGCAAAACTCATTTTTAGCTAAAATACTTAGATTTTCACACTTAAATAGAATTTTACTGCAATTGAAATTTATGGAAAAGTAAGCAAAATTTTATGATTTTCTTTTAGAAGCTTACTCATAGGTATATTTTATCTAAAAAATAGTTTTTCAGAAAATCCTTGAAAATGCCTTAATCGTCAAAATGCAATAAAATCAAGTTTTATAGCATTTTTAATATTATATTAATTATTTACATATTTTTAAAAATCCCATTAAAAATCTATAAAAATCAATATTTTATAGAATATTTCATATTATTTTCGAAAATACATGAAACATTAAAAGCTCGAAAATGTGCTAAAATCGTATTTTATTGCATATTTCGACGTTTTAGAGCGGTTTGAGTGCTTTTCTGAAAACTCATTTTTAGCTAAAATACTTAGATTTTCACACTTTTAAATAGAATTTCTACTGCAATTGAAATTTATGGAAAAGTAAGCAAAATTTTATGATTTTCTTTTAGAAGCTTACTCATAGGTATATTTTATCTAAAAATAGTTTTCAGAAAATCCGTGAAAATGCCTTAATCGTCAAAAATGCAATAAAATATGTTTTATAGCATTTTTAATATTTATTAATTATTTACATATTTTTAAAAATCCCATTAAAAATCTATAAAATCAATATTTTTATAGAATATTTCATATTATTTTCGAAAATACATGAAAATTAAAAGCTCAGAAAATGTGCTAAAATCGTATTTTATGTGCATATTTCGACGTTTTAGAGCGGTTTGAGTGCTTTTCTGGCAAAACTCATTTTTTAGCTAAAATACTTAATTTTCACACTTTTAAATAGAATTTCTCTACTGCAATTGAAATTTATGGGAAAAGTAAGCAAAATTTTATGATTTTCTTTAGGAAGCTTACTCATAGGTATATTTTATCTAAAAATAGTTTTCAGAAAATCCTGAAAATGCCTTAATCGTCAAAAATGCAATAAAATCAAGTTTTATAGCATTTTTGAATATTTATTAATTATTTACATATTTTTAAAAATCCCATTAAAAATCTATAAAAATCAATATTTTATAGAATATTTCATATTATTTTCGAAAAATACATGAAACATTAAAAAACTCAGAAAAATGTGCTAAAATCGTATTTTATTGCATATTTCGACGTTTTAGAGCGGTTTGATGCTTTCTGCAAAACTCATTTTTAGCTAAAATACTTAATTTTCACACTTTTAAATAGAATTTCTACTGCAATTGAAATTTATGGGAAAAGTAAGCAAAATTTTATGATTTTCTTTTAGGAAGCTTACTCATAGGTATATTTTATCTAAAAAATAGTTTTCAGAAAATCCTGAAAATGCCTTGAATCGTCAAAAATGCAATAAAATATCGTTTTATAGCATTTTGAATATTTATTAATTATTTACATATTTTTAAAAATCCCATTAAAAATCTATAAAAATCAATATTTTTATAGAATATTTCATATTATTTTCGAAAATACATGAAACATTAAAAGCTCAGAAAATGTGCTAAAATCGTATTTTATTGCATATTTCGACGTTTTAGAGCGGTTTGAGTGCTTTTCTGGCAAAACTCATTTTTTAGCTAAAATACTTACATTTTCACACTTTTAAATAGAATTTCTACTGCAATTGAAATTTATGGGAAAAGTAAGCAAAATTTTATGATTTTCTTTTAGGAAGCTTACTCATAGGTATATTTTATCTAAAAAATAGTTTTCAGAAAATCCTTGAAAATGCCTTAAATCGTCAAAAAATGCAATAAAATCAAGTTTATAGCATTTTTGAATATTTATTAATTATTTACATATTTTTAAAAAATCCCATTAAAAATCTATAAAAATCAATATTTTTATAGAATATTTCATATTATTTTCGAAAAATACATGAAACATTAAAAAGCTCAGAAAAATGTGCTAAAATCGTATTTTATGCATATTTCGACGTTTTAGAGCGGTTTGATGCTTTTCTGGCAAAACTCATTTTTAGCTAAAATACTTAGATTTTCACACTTTTAAATAGAATTTCTACTGCAATTGAAATTTATGGGAAAAGTAAGCAAAATTTTATGATTTTCTTTAGGAAGCTTACTCATAGGTATATTTTATCAAAAATAGTTTTTCAGAAAATCCTTTAAAATGCCTTATTCAAAAATGCAATAAAATAGTTTTATAGCATTTTTTAATATTTATTAATTATTTACATATTTTTAAAAATCCCATTAAAAATTATAAAAATCAATATTTTATAGAATATTTCATATTATTTTTAAAAAAAAAAGAAAAAATTAAAAAAATCGAAAAAATTTTTCAAAATTTATTTTTTTCAATTTTTGGGTTTTA
Organism: Cherax destructor; assembly: GCA_009830355.1. NCBI lineage: Eukaryota > Metazoa > Arthropoda > Malacostraca > Decapoda > Parastacidae > Cherax > Cherax destructor. The sequence continues at coordinate 6,343 of WNWK01056295.1, forward strand.
AGCTTTTATTTTTTGGAAAATCATTTTTACTAAAATATTAATTTTAACCTTTTTTTAAAAAATTTTAGAATTGAAATTTTTGGGGGGGAAAGTAAAAAATTTTATGATTTTTTAGGAAGCTTACTCATAGGTATATTTTATCTAAAAATAGTTTTTCAGAAAATCCTGAAAATGCTTAATCGTCAAAAATGCAATAAAATCAGTTTTATAGCATTTTTGAATATTATTAATTATTTACATATTTTTAAAAATCCCATTAAAAATCTATAAAAATCAATATTATTATAGAATATTTCATATTATTTTCGAAAAATACATGAAACATTAAAAGTCAGAAAATGTGCTAAAATCGTATGTATGCATATTTCGACGTTTTAGAGCGGTTTGATGCTTTTAAAAAATGTGCTAAAATCGTATTTTATGCATATTTCGACGTTTTAGAGCGGTTTGAGTGCTTTTCTGGCAAAACTCATTTTTAGCTAAAATACTTAATTTTCACACTTTTAAATAGAATTTCTATGCAATTGAAATTTATGGGAAAAGTAAGCAAAATTTTATGATTTTCTTTTAGGAAGCTTACTCATAGGTATATTTTATCTAAAAATAGTTTTTCAAAAATCCTTGAAAATGCCTTAATCGTCAAAAATGCAATAAAATCAAGTTTTTTTTTTTTTTTTTTTTTTTTTTTTTTTTTTTTTTTTTTTTTTTTTTTTTTTTTTTTTTTTTTTTTTTTTTTTTTTTTTTTTTTTTTTTTTTTTTTTTTTTTTTTTTTTTTTTTTTTTTTTTTTTTTTTTTTTTTTTTTTTTTTTTTTTTTTTTTTTTTTTTTTTTTTTTTTTTTTTTTTTTTTTTTTTTTTTTTTTTTTTTTTTTTTTTTTTTTTTTTTTTTTTTTTTTTTTTTTTTTTTTTTTTTTTTTTTTTTTTTTTTTTTTTTTTTTTTTTTTTTTTTTTTTTTTTTTTTTTTTTTCTGGCAAAACTCATTTTTTAGCTAAAATACTTACATTTTCACACTTTTAAATAGAATTCTACTGCAATTGAAATTTATCGGAAAAGTAAGCAAAATTTTATGATTTTCTTTTAGGAAGCTTACTCAAGGTATATTTTATCTAAAAATAGTTTTTCAGAAAATCCTTGAAAATGCCTTAAATCGTCAAAATGCAATAAAATCAAGTTTTATAGCATTTTTGAATATATTTTTAATTATTTACATATTTTTAAAAAATCCCATTAAAAATCTATAAAAATCAATATTATTAAATATTTCATATTATTTTCGAAAATACATGAAACATTAAAAGCTCAGAAAAATGTGCTAAAATCGTATTTTATGGCATATTTCGACGTTTTAGAGCGGTTTGATGCTTTTCTGACAAAACTCATTTTTTAGCTAAAATACTTAGATTTTCACACTTTAAATATAATTTCACTGCAATTGAAATTTATGGGAAAAGTAAGCAAAATTTTATGATTTTCTTTTAGGAAGCTTACTCATAGGTATATTTTATCTAAAAATAGTTTTTCAGAAAATCCGTGAAAATGCCTTGAATCGTCAAAAATGCAATAAAATCAAGTTTTATAGCATTTTTGAATATTTATTAATTATTTACATATTTTTAAAAATCCCATTAAAAATCTATAAAAATCAATATTTTTATAGAATATTTCATATTATTTTCGAAAAAAACATGAAACATTAAAAAACTCAGAAAAATGTGCTAAAATCGTATTTTATGCATATTTCGACGTTTTAGAGCGGTTTGAGTTTCTGGCAAAACTCATTTTTAGCAAAATACTTACATTTCACACTTTTAAATAGAATTTCTACTGCAATTGAAATTTATGGGAAAAGTAAGCAAAATTTTATGATTTTCTTTAGGAAGCTTACTCATAGGTATATTTTATCTAAAAATAGTTTTTAAGAAAATAAATGAAAATGTTTGAATGTCAAAAATGCAATAAAATAACGTTTTATAGCATTTTGAATATTTAATTAATTATTTACATATTTTTAAAAAATCCCATTAAAAATCTATAAAATCAATATTTTTATAGAATATTTCATATTATTTTCGAAAAATACATGAAACATTAAAAAGCTAGAATAAATGTACTAAAATCGTATTTTATTGCATATTTCTGACGTTTTAGAGGGTTTGAGTGCTTTTCTGGCAAAACTCATTTTTTAGCTAAAATACTTACATTTTCACACTTTTAAATAGAATTTCTACTGCAATTGAAATTTATGGGAAAAGTAAGCAAAATTTTATGATTTTCTTTAGGAAGCTTACTCATAGGTATATTTTATCAAAAATAGTTTTTCAGAAAATCCGTGAAAATGCCTTAAATCGTCAAAAATGCAATAAAATCAAGTTTTATAGCATTTTTAATATTTATTAATTATTTACATATTTTTAAAAATCCCATAAAATCTATAAAAATCAATATTTTTATAGAATATTTCATATTATTTTCGAAAAATACATGAAATATTAAAAGCTCAGAAAAATGTGCTAAAATTGTATTTTATTGAATATTTCGACGTTTTAGAGCGGTTTGAGTGCTTTTCTGGCAAAACTCATTTTTTAAAATACTTACATTTTCACACTTTTAAATAGAATTTCTACTGCAATTGAAATTTATGGGAAAAGTAAGCAAAATTTTATGATTTTCTTTAGGAAGCTTACTCACAGGTATATTTTATCTAAAAATAGTTTTTCAGAAAATCTTGAAAATGCCTTAATGTCAAAATGCAATAAAATCAAGTTTTATAGCATTTTTTGAATATATTATTAATTATTTACATATTTTTAAAAATCCCATTAAAAATCTATAAAAATCAATATTTTTATAGAATATTTCATATTATTTTCGAAAAATACATGAAACATTAAAAAGCTCAGAAAAATGTGTTAAAATTGTATTTATTGCATATTTCGACGTTTTAGAGCGGTTTGAGTGCTTTTTCTGGCAAAACTCATTATTTTAGCTAAAATACTTACATTTTCACACTTTTAAATAGAATTTCTACTGCAATTGAAATTTATGGGAAAATAGCAAAATTTTATGATTTTCTTTAGGAAGCTTACTCAAGGATATTTTATCTAAAAATAGTTTTTCAGAAAATCCTTGAAAATGCTCTTAAATCGTCAAAAATGCAATAAAATCAAGTTTTATAGCATTTTTGAATATTTATTAATTATTTACATATTTTTAAAAATCCCATTAAAAATCTATAAAAATCAATATTTTTATAGAATATTTCATATTATTTTCGAAAATACATGAAACATTAAAAGCTCAGAAAAATGTGCTAAAATCGTATTTATGGCATATTTCGACGTTTTAGAGCGGTTTGATGCTTTTCTGACAAAACTCATTTTTTAGCTAAAATACTTAGATTTTCACACTTTAAATAGAATTTCTACTGCAATTGAAATTTATGGGAAAAGTAAGCAAAATTTTATGATTTTCTTTTAGGAAGCTTACTCATAGGTATATTTTATCTAAAAAAATAGTTTTTCAGAAAATCCGTGAAAATGCCTTGAATCGTCAAAAAATGCAATAAAATATCGTTTTATAGCATTTTTTAATATTTATTAATTATTTACATATTTTTAAAAATACCATTAAAAATCTATAAAAATCAATATTTTTATAGAATATTTCATATTATTTTCGAAAAATACATGAAACATTAAAAAGCTCAGAAAAATGTGCTAAAATCGTATTTTATGCATATTTCGACGTTTTAGACGGTTTGAGTGCTTTTCTGGCAAAACTCATTTTTTAGCTAAATACTTAGATTTTACACTTTAAATAGAATTTCTACTGCAATTGAAATTTATGGGAAAAGTAAGCAAAATTTTATGATTTTCTTTAGGAAGCTTACTCATAGGTATATTTTATCTAAAAAAAAAGTTTTTCAAAAATCCTTGAAAATGCCTTAATCGTCAAAAAATGCAATAAAAATCAAGTTTTATAGCATTTTAATATTTATTAATTATTTACATATTTTTAAAAAATCCCATTAAAAATCTATAAAAATCAATATTTTTTAGAATATTTCATATTATTTTCGAAAAATACATGAAACATTAAAAAACTCAGAAAAATGTGCTAAAATCGTATTTTATTGCATATTTCGACGTTTTAGAGCGGTTTCATGCTTTTCTGACAAAACTCATTTTTTTGCTAAAATACTTACATTTTCACACTTTTAAATAGAATTTCTACTGCAATTGAAATTTATGGGAAAAGTAAGCAAAATTTTATGATTTTCTTTTAGGAAGCTTACTCATAGGTATATTTTATCTAAAATAGTTTTTCACAAAATCCTTGAAAATGCTTAACGTCAAAAATGCAATAAAATCAAGTTTTATAGCATTTTTGAATATTTATTAATTATTTAATATTTTTAAAAAACCTTAAAAATTTTTAAAAATCAATATTTTTTAAATATTTCATATTATTTTGAAAAAAAATGAAAATTAAAAAACCCGAAAAATGTGCTAAAATTGTATTTTTTTGAATTTGACGTTTTAAAAGGGGTTTTAGTGCTTTTCAAAATATTTTGCTAAAAATTAAATTTTTACACTTTTAAAAGAATTTCACTGAATTAAATTTATGGGGTGGGGAAAATTTTTAAATTTTTTTTTGGGGAATTTTTTCAAGGGATATTTTTTTAAAAAAGTTTTTCAAAAAAAA
>WNWK01056296.1:0-11044 GCA_009830355.1 Cherax destructor
AAGATTAGTGCAGAAGCTGGAGGACCAGGCAGGGATAACAGGGAAGGCACTACAATGGATCAGGGAATACCTGTCAGGAAGACAGCAGCGAGTCATAGTTCGTGGCGAGGTGTCAGAGTGGGCGCCGGTGACGAGTGGGGTGCCACAGGGGTCAGTCCTAGGACCGGTGCTGTTTCTGGTGTTTGTGAACGACATGACGGAAGGAATAGACTCCGAAGTGTCCCTGTTTGCAGATGATGTGAAGTTGATGAGAAGAATTCAATCGGAAGAGGACCAGGCAGAACTACAAAGGGATCTGGATAGGCTGCAAGCCTGGTCCAGCAATTGGCTCCTGGATTTCAACCCAACCAAGTGCAAAGTCATGAAGATTGGGGAAGGGCAAAAGACCACAGACGGAGTACAGTCTAGGGGCCAGAGACTACAAACTTCAATCAAGGAAAAGATCTTGGGGTGAGTATAACACCAGGCACATCTCCTGAGGCGCACATCAACCAAATAACTGCTGCAGCATACGGGCGCCTAGCAAACCTAAGAACAGCATTCCGACATCTTAATAAAGAATCGTTCAGGACCCTGTACACTGTGAACGTTAGGCCCATACTGGAGTATGCAGCACCAGTTTGGAACCCACATTTATCCAAGCACGTAAAGAAACTAGAGAAAGTGCAAAGGTTTGCAACAAGACTAGTCCCGGAGCTAAGGGGTATGTCCTACGAGGAGAGGTTAAGGGAAATCGACCTGACGACACTGGAGGACAGGAGAGATAGGGGGGACATGATAACGACATATAAGATACTGAGAGGAATTGACAAGGTTGATAGAGACAGAATGTTCCAAAGATGGGACACAGCAACAAGGGGACACAGTTGGAAGTTGAAGACTCAGATGAATCACAGGGATGTTAGGAAGTATTTCTTCAGTCACAGAGTAGTCGGGAAGTGGAATAGCTTGGGAAGCGATGTAGTGGAGGCAGGTTCCATACACAGCTTTAAGAAGAGGTATGATAAAGCTCATGGCGCAGGGAGAGTGACCCAGTAGCGGCCAGTGAAGAGGCGGGGCCAGGAGCTATGTCTCGACCCCTGCAACCACAACTAGGTGAGTACACAGGTCTGGTCCAGGTCTGTTTGAAGTCCTGCTTGGTCCTCTTTAGATGTGATTCTCCTCATTAATTTCACATCATCTGCGAACAGACACACTTCTGAGTCTATCCCATCCGTCATGTCGTTTACATATACCAAGAATAACACTGGTCCTAGGACTGACCCCTGCGGTACGCCGCTCGTCACAGGCGCCCACTGTGATACATCATCACGCACCATGACCCATTGTTGCCTCCCTGATCAGGGAATACCTCACAGGAGGCAACAACGGGTCATGGTGCGTGATGAGTATCAAGTGGGCCTTGACGGCAGCACGCAGGTCAGTCCTAGGACCAGTGTTATCTTGGTATGTAACGACATGACGATGGATAGACTCAGAAGTGTCTCTGTTCGCAGATGATGTGAAATAATGAGAATCACATCGGAAGAGGACAAGCAGGACTCAAACAGACCTGGACAAGCTTGACATCTGGTCTAGCAACTAGCTTCTCGAATTCAATCCCACCAAATGCAAAGTCATGAAGATCGGAGAAGGACAAAGAAGACCGCTGACAGAGTACAGGCTAGGTGGACAAGGGCTACAAACCTCGGCAAAGGGGTAAGACCTTGGGGTGAGTATAACGCCAAGTACGTCTCCGGAGGCACACATCAACCAGATAACTGCGGCAGCATATGGGCGACTGGAAAACCTAAGATTAGCGTTCCGTTACCTAAACAAGGAATCGTTCAAGACACTGTACACCGTGTACGTCAGGCCCATACTAGAATATGCAGCACCAGTCTGGAACCCACACCTGGTCAAGCACGTCAAGAAATTAGAGAAAGTGCAAAGGTTTGCGACAAGGCTAGTTCCACAACTCAGGGGTCTGTCCTATGAAGAAAGGTTGAGGGAAATAGGACTAACAACACTGGAGGAAAGAAGGGTCAGAGGAGACATGATAACGACATACAAAATACTGCGGGGAATCGACAAGTTAGACAGGGACAGGATGTTCCAGAGAGGGAACACAGAAACAAGGGGACACAACTGGAAGCTGAAGACTCAGATGAGTCAAAGGGATGTTAGGAAGCATTTCTTCAGCCACAGAGTAGTCAGGAAGTGGAATAGTCTAGAGAAAGATATAGTGGAGGCACGAACACTACATAGTTTTAAGACAATGTATGATAAAGCTCATGGAGTAGGGAGAGCGGAGACCCAGTGGCAGACAGCGAAGAGGCGGGGCCAGGAGCTGAGTCTCGACCCCTGCAACCACAATTAGGTGAGTACAATTAGGTGAGTACACACACACATACATACATGCACACACACCTAGAAGCGATCAATGAAGAGGCGGGGCCAGGAGGTATAAATCGACCCCTGCAACCACAAATATGTGAGTACACAAAAAAAAAAAACACAGGTTAGATTTGAGAGTGAGCAGTAAAGGAAACATAGTGAGTGAGAAATAAAACAAATAAGAGGAAAAAACTAGATAAAAATACTAGTAGGAAGAAATAACAGCCAACAAGCATCATTTGTGGGCATTTTTGAAATTGTCACAAGTTAGAGGAAGGAGCTGACGCACTATGACATGTTGGCCAAATCGTTGCTGCCAGACGCAAGTACCACCTATACGTGAAAGCAAATCAGATCTGAGAGTCTAAGATACCCGCCGTAGCTGGTATGAAGAATGTTGTCATTAAGATACTTAACTACTTGACAGTACACCGTCCTCTAGAATCTTGGATATTACACTAAGTATACTAACAGGTCTATAGTTACTGACATCAGACCTACTATTTTTCTTGAAGATAGGAGTAACTCTGGCCTTCTTGAACCCCTCTGGCACTGTATTAGTGGTGATGGACAAATTTATTATGTGAGCAATGGGGATTGGCAATTCAGAGGCACCATCATTTAGGAACGTAGACGGGATGTTATCTGGGCCAATGCTCTTAGTTAGGTTTAACCTGCTTAGTTCTTTTTACACGAAGTCATGAGATATACTTACAAGTTGACAACTGTTTGGGGTGACGCGTTTATTGGTATATGTTTTAAACTTATCAGTCTGTGTTAAAGGTATTTGATGCAGCCAGTAGTCTACTTAGTAGTGTTGATGCCACAGATAAAAAAAAAAAACATATCACGGAGGGGGATAGAACCCGTGATCAGAGAGTCATAAAATTCCAGGTCCATGTCAAAACCAACCCACCAACAAAAATATTTGCCCGTCCCATCCCCAGCGGCACCCAAGCAACCTTCACAACCCTCCAAGTCCCGCTCAAATCTAACCCCTCTCTCATAAGATTACAGAAGGAAGTAACACTGCAGCAGGCCAACCGGCCCACACTAGGCAGGTCCCCCTCAAACCCTAAACCAATCCCACAAACAAAAACACCTTTCCAACCCAACTTCTACTCCATCCATGGAACAAGCTCCGATAATCAGGGCACTACAAAAGAGCGAACTGAAGGAGCTGAAGCACCCGGTCCATCACCAGGGCACTGAAGGAGCCGAAGCACCTGGTCCATCACAAGGGCACTGAAGGAGCCGAAGCACCTGGTTCATCACCAGGGCACTGAAGGAGCCGAAGCACCTGGTCCATCACCAGGGCACCAGGGCAAGAATCAACTCGTGAAACTGCATTCTTCTGTTGTCTGGAAAGAAGAGAGTGACATCAGAGACAAGGCAAGAGGACATGAGAGAAGATAGACTTAGAGCGTTGAATCTCCACTCTCTGGAGAGACGTAGAATGAGGGGAGATATCATCGAGGTGTACAAGTGGATGATGGGCATAAACAAAGGAGATATTAATAAAATACTGAGGATATCGAACCAAGTACAAACCAGAAATAACGGATTTAAATTGGATAAATTTAGATTTAGAAAGGACATAGGCAAGTACTGGTTTTCGAACAGAGTTGTAGATGCGTGGAACAATCTTCCGAGTACTGTGATAGAGGCTAGGACCTTGGGTGGCTTTAAAAAGAGATTGGACAAATATATGAGTGGGAGGGGCTGGGTTTGATTGGTGTCGTGAGTACGGGAATAAATTCTTAGGTAGTGGTGGTTTTGATAAGGACCTGCCTTGTATGGGCCAGTAGGCCTTCTGCAGTGTTCCTCCATTCTTATGTTCTTATGTTCTTATGTAAATTCGCTCCCTGATTGTTGTCAGGCTACACTGCCAGTGTCGCTCTGGTGGCTCTTTCAAAACTCCAGATTTCCCAGTGGATGCTTTTTACATAAGATGACTGCTTGTCACAAGTCTTTTTCCTTGTTATCAGACGAATGTGAAGACATCCCAGCGATGACCATCTCTACAAAGACCGTCGAGAACGTCATGCACACCACCAGTCGAGGTAAGAACATTGTTTTAGTTGGGGATAGTCAGATTAGGTTTATGGATAGGGAATTTTGTCTAAAGGATAGAAATAGGAGGCAGAGGGTGTGTTATCCAGGGGCTGGGATGCAGGATATTGTTAGCCGTCTGGACGACATCATGAGAGGAAATGGGAGCAATCCTATTATCTGTCTCAATGCTGGAGGCAACGATGTTGGCAGACATAGGAGTGAGGAGCTGATTAGCAGCTATTGGTCAGCAATAGACAGAATTTGGAAGAAGGGTGGGAACCCTGTCATATGTGGTGTTTTGCCAAGGATGGGAGTTGGATGTGAATGGTTGTCCAGGGCAATTGGTGTCAATTGCCGGCTGGACAAATACTGTAAGGAAAATGCAGTAACATTCATTGACAACTGGGACCTCTTCCATGGCAGAAATGACATGTATGCCACGAACGAACAAGTTCAGGTAAGATCCCAATGGGATGAGCGGGGAAGACGGGACAGACGAAGAGTAGCACTGGAGAGGAGTGTTCTTAGTCGTAGAGATAGAGCCAAGGCTTAACCCAGCAGCTGAGGCGATCGTGGGATAGAGCTGGAGAGATCAGGACTTGGCTGGCGATATGGGCGATGTCGGCAAGCTGTGCAGGCTGCATCATGGTGGTGGATGTGTAGAACTGGTCGGTAAATGGTTGCTGGAGATCGGCGGGAGGAGGGGGAGGCATGCTTCAATATGATTGGTCGTTAAGTATGCAGAGAGGAGACAGGATCATCAGTGATTGGTGGATAGAAAACTCTTCATATCTGTGTTCTTGTTTAGTTTTACGTTCTTGTTGTAGAACCATTTTGAAGTCTTCTGAAAGCTGGTTTTGACAATACAGTAAGTTTGATCAAGGTTTTGTCTTTTTCTAAGTCTTTAATTAGTGCTCTTTCAGTGTGGTGAGGGCAGCCAGGAGCAACTGTGTACTTGATACTACCATGACGCATGGAATAGACGGCCTGTCTGACACTGCAACATCTTGGTATCTTAATACAGGGATTTCTTCGCTTGCCTATTCCTTGGGCACGACCTACTTCCACATTGAACAAATGTGACACCTCCTACAACTGCTGCACCTCTCCTGTCTACAGTATATAAGCTTCCTCTGCTCATATGCTGTTATTCTATTCAAGATTGATGGACTGACAACATCGTCTCAAGATTGAGGGCCTGACAACCTCACACTCCTCCTGTTTTTCACGATTCTCCTTTGTATGGACTGATGAAGCCACTGTGTGGCGAAACGTTTCCTCAATAAAGATACCCAAGTGTTGCATTTGTGTCTAATTTACCGGCCTGAGGTGCATATAGCGTCGGGGTGTGAGGATTATATGTGTAGAAAGTGAGGGGTTCAGTTGGTCTGAATATTGTTTCCTCTTCCATTTCTTCAGGTCTTGGAGTATCTTGAGGTGGATTTTCAGAAGGGAGTGTCTTGGCTTTCTTGGCTTTTGGTGGTTGAGTTGGAGAAGGAGCAGGTGGTTCGTTAGTAGTAGCAGAGGAGGTGGAAGACACAGATGGGTCAGGTAAGGATGCTGATTGGTCCACAGCGGTGGTGATGTTGGAAGTAGCTGATTGGCTGTTTCTTGGAGATGGAATTTCAGGTGTTGTGACATTGCCAAAATCTTTGGTGAGCTTCATGATGTCGGCAGATAGTGGAGAGTCTGGAAAAGTAAAGTTTGGCATATTATTCAATCAGAAGAGCTCGTTAATAACAGTGTTGAAGGAACCTGGTATCGCCATATTATGCATGTGTGCATATAGCATACAGTAATGAATTTTCGTAGGTTCACAAGCTGGTGGAGCGGTGGGGGAGGGTTGGGTAGCTTTTAAAAGTTTTGTAGTGTCGTCCTGGAGTTTGGTGATGGCAGCATAAGTAGGTGACTTGGAAAAATAAACACATAAGCAGTATAATGTGATCCTTTATTGACAACGTTTCGCCCACGCAGTGGGCTTTATCGAGTCACAGACAGATCTACCTGGAAAATGAGCAACATGAGCAATTTTTCCATTGTGTCGGTATTTTATACCATTTATTTCCAAGTAGGTGACTTGGAAGGTGTCTTCTTCTGTTCTGCTTCCTGGTTTTTTTTTTCAGAATTTCTCGACGAGTGGGGCACTTTGCCGCGAGAGTATGATGATTGTTTTTGCAGTTGAGACACTTAAGTGGGGCAGTAGAAGTGCAAGTCTTGGAATCGTGGCCTTCAGACCCGCAGGTAGAGCAGAACTTTTTGTTTTTTTGTGGGGCAGTCTTTTATAGAGTGTAGGTAAGAGTAGCAACTCCAGCATTGAGTAATATGATGGTACCTCTCAGCTTCAATATGAGAGGAGTTAATAAAGTAGTAGTATATGGCCAGGCCTTCAGCCATAGCTTGGGCAGCCATTGACACATCAGTAAAAGTGATTTTTAGCATGGAGGAGGCAGTAGGAATCTTGGTGATGCTTTCCACTGAAGCCCAGGGATTTTGTTCTTCAATGGAGGTCTTTAGGTCAACAACAGGTTGTGAATGAATGGTTCAGAGAACCGACGAGTTGGTAAATTAGACACATATGCAACACTTGGGTATCTTTATTGAGGAAACGTTTCGCCACACAGTGGCTTCATCAGTCCATACAAAGGAGAATCGTGAAGAACAGGAGGAGTGTGAGGTTGTCAGGCCCTCAATCTTGAGACGATGTTGTCAGTCCATCAATCTTGAATAGAATAACAGCATATTGTTGTTGTTGTTGTTGTATGTTCGCCGGTACATCCGGCCCGGGTCTTCTCCAAATGGTGACCCGGCATTGGCCCCCTGGGTAGAGGGTGTCATCTTCTTCTTTCTTTCTTGCTGTGGCTCCCCGTGATGGGGAGTGTCTTCTGACGTCGCATCTTCATCAGCAGATCTTGGTACTTCAGGCTGTGGTTCTACCTACATAGGAAGAAGAAGGATGGGGGATAAGAAAGAAGGAAGTGAGAGAAAGAATAGCTGTAGTGGGTAGTCTTGGTCGTCGTCGGGGTTCTCCGGCGTCGTCATCGAGGGGGCGGGTGGCTGGCTAGGACTGGGAGCAGTGTCTCCAAATCATGGGTGGCCAGGTAAACCAGCCGGGCTGCTTTGTCCTCGCGGGTCAGATCCCCAGGTGCCATCGGGAAGTGCCTGCGGCGAATGGACGTCGTCGAAGGACAGTCAAGCATGTAGTGAACTAGAGGCTTTGGAACCATCCGGTCGCAGTGGCGGCAAAGCTCCTCACTAACGCGTTCGATAAGGCGCTTTGCAGTAGGGTAGCCGAGGCGCAGGCGGTGGACGCTGACTTGCAGCTCCCTGTTCAGTTTCCTCATGTTTGGTGGGGCTCCTACGTGTCGCTCTGTCATACCAGTGCCGGCTCCGAGATGCTCCTGGTGCTGGTAGTGGGCGTCTGGCTGCCGAAGCTGCCCTCAGGTGCACCTGCCTGCGGCTAATGGCAATTGTAGTCGCAGGATGGGCCGCAAGTGTGGCAGACTTAGCCGCCCCATCCGCCGCATCATTCCCAGCAAGGTCGATGTGGCTTGGTATCCAATTGATTGTTGCTTGCCGGCCCTGCTCGTCAAGTGAATGTAGGTCTCTTCTGATGGCGGTGAGGAGCCGGATGTTATCCTTGGGCTCCCTATGCATGATGGCCTGTATCGCCGCCCTGGAGTCGACGTGGATGACTGGAGGTTGGTGGTGTTCCAGGAGCGCATGTTGGATGGCCCTCTGGATGGCGTGGAGTTCTGCCTGTAGGATGCTGCAGTGGTCTGGGAGGCATATGAGCAGAGGAAGCTTATATACTGTAGACAAGAGAGGTGCAGCAGTTGTAGGAGGTGTCACATTTGTTCAATGTGGAAGTAGGTCGTGCCCAAGGAATAGGCAAGCGAAGAAATCCCTGTATTAAGATACCAAGATGTTGCAGTGTCAGACAGGATGTGAATGAATGGTTCAGAGAACCGACGTCGGTTCTCTGATTGAGGGCCTGACAACCTCACACTCCTCCTGTTCTTCACGATTCTCCTTTGTATGGACTGATGAAGCCACTGTGTGGCGAAACGTTTCCTCAATAAAGATACCCAAGTGTTGCATATGTGTCTAATTTACCAACAACAGGTTGTGTGGTAATCAGTTTGTCAAGTCTTTTCAAGAATACAGTCCTCTTATCCCATATGGCAGGAGAGGACATGACTTTGAAGCCACGGTCTGATAGAGTGGACAAAGCAGAGGAGGTTAGTAACTTTTCAGCCTCAACATCGTCTTCACATACAACAATGAAGGTTTCTTGGAGTGTTAGGATGTTATTGATCTTGACATGTAAGTCGACCCTGACGGCCACAGCAAGAGCAAGCTTGGATGAGTCATTAACCTTTCCACTGGAAGGTTTAATCTTGATTCTGTTGGAATAATTCATCTTGGTACAAGCTTTTAGTTCAGGTAGAGGTTCCTCTCCCCGATGGGGATCGTATGGCCTTGGAGTTAGTGTGTTCAGAGGTGTGATGTGATCCTTTTTTTGGTGTATGCCAGGGATGGGGTTCACTTATCTAGGTCTGGGGTGGGGGCACTGGCAACCGCAGTGGAGGTAACTGTTAGGGCTTTAAACTAGTGGTATGGGTTATGGGGTGGGGAACAGTGAAGTCCCAATGTAGTAATGTTATAAATTCTAGGGGAACTAGTAACAGACAGAATAAGGTGGATATTGGAAAGTCAGTGGCACTAGGTGACAAGGACAGTAATAGGTATAGTGGAAAAACAGAAATGAGCAGGAATGGAAAAGAGAAAGGAGGGTCTTTAAGTGTATATTACACCAATAGTTGTAGTACTAGGAATAAGATGGATGAGTTGAGATTAGTTGCAAGTACTGGTAATATTGATGTTTTTGCAATAACTGAGACATGGTTTAATATGAAAAATCGGGACATGCCTGCCGAATGTCACATTCAGGGTTTTAAATTGTTCCAAGTAGACAGAAGTATCGGGAAGGGGGGTGGGTTGGCACTCTATGTCCCTGATCATTTAAATTGTTGTATAAAAATGGGTATAAAGTCTGAATTAACACATACAGAGTCTGTCTGGATAGAATTTTCAGAGGGGCATGAAAAATTGATTTTAGGTGTGATATACCGTCCCCCAAACTTAGATAGGGACCAAGGGAGACTACTATGGGAGGAAATTGTTAAGGCCACAATGCACGATAACGTAGTTATTCTGGGTGACTTCAACTTTAGTCAAATTGATTGGAATTTTTGACTGGGAATTTAGAATCTAACGATTTCTTAGAAGTAGTTCAAGATTGTTTTTGAAGCAGTTTGTGACAGAACCTACAAGGGAAATAATCTGCTTGACTTAGTTCTGGCAAACAAGGAAACCCTTGTTAATAATTTAGAAATTACAGAGGAACTCGGCGCAAGCGACCACAAATCAATTACCTTTGGCATTGAATGGAAGTTTCATAGTAGGAATAACTCAGTAACGGTCCCATATTTTCGCTTAGCAGATTACAATGGACTTAGAGAACACTTATCATCTGTGGACTGTGGTAATGAAGAGAGCTATCAATATGACAGTTTTCTGAACACTATACATGCTGCCCAAAGAACATTTATCCCATATAAAGAAATTAGATCGAATAGAAATGACCCAAAATGGATGAATAATAGGCTCAAATATCTTTTAGGGCAGAAGAAAGGAATTTATAGGCGTATCAAAAGAGGTGAGGGTCATCTTACGAATCAGTATATTGACATTAAGAGGGACGTTAAAAGGGATAAGAAAAGCTAAGCGGGACTACGAAATTAAAGTTGCTAGGGATTCGAAAACTAACCCAAAAGTTTTTCCAGGTGTATAGAACAAAAGTTAGAGATAAGATAGGTCCCCTTAAAAATAATTATAGGTATCTTATTGACAAAGAGAATGAAATGTGCTCTATTTTTAATAATTATTTTCTCTCGGTTTTCACTCAGGAAGACACTAATAATATCCCAAGAATTAGGTATTTTAGTGAGCCTTAAGAAGATAAATTATGTAGTATCACAGTCACTAGCGAAATGGTTATCAAACAGATAGACCGTTTGAAGCAAAATAAATCGCCAGACCCTGATGAGCTTTTTTCAAGGGTTCTTAAGGAATGCAAAATTGAACTCTGTGAACCCCTAACTAACATTTTTAACCTATCTCTTCAAACAGGTGTAGTGTCTGATACGTGGAAGATAGCTAATGTAATTCCTATTTTTAAAGCAGGGGAGAAGTCGTTACCATCAAATTACCGCCCAATAAGTGTAACTTCAATTGTAGGCAAATTATTAGAGTCGATTATATAATAATAATAATAATCTTTATTTACTACAAGTACATGTACATGGTATACAGGCCTAGCTGACATCAGTGACATACTACTATATAGAAAGTCCCTTGTTATGCTGAGCATTTCGGGCAGATTAGGTCAGTGTCCTAGGATGCGACTCACACCAGTCGACTAACACCCAGGTACCCATTTTACTGATGGGGAACATAGACAACAGGTGTAAAGAAACACGCCCAATGTTTCTGCCCTTACTGGGAATCGAACCCAGGCCCTCGCCGTGTGAAGCGAGCTTTAGCCACCAGA
>WNWK01056297.1:0-11044 GCA_009830355.1 Cherax destructor
TTTTTGTGGCATTTATGGATTTGGAAAAGGCGTATGATAGGGTAGATAGGGGGGCAATGTGGCAGATGTTGCAGGTGTATGGAATAGGAGGAAGGTTACTGAAAGCAGTGAAGAGTTTTTATGAGGATAGTGAGGCTCAGGTTAGAGTGTGTAGGAGGGAAGGGGACTATTTCCCAGTAAAAGTGGGCCCTAGACAAGGATGTGTGATGTCACCGTGGTTGTGGAGGATGTGCCCCAACGATTACGTGGACTGTATGTTACTTATCTTCTTGTCTTATTGATGAATCCAAGATGTCGCAGCCGCCACCAACACCTTCTCAGGGGATCCATATATTGCCACACTCTCCACAGGGCTGTAAGATAAACATCAAGGGATTATAATTATTGCCCCAAAGGAGCGTATGTCCATATTTCAGTCTTAGATGGACTGAAAGGCGTTTTACTCACTGTTTTGGACTAAAAAGTCCACGCATAACCGCCGTCCCTAGGTAAAAATTTGAATGTTCTTGAATACAAGAACTGCGCAGTCCCCTGTTTTGACCAGAACATCAAATTCTTACCTTGCTCGTGTAACTTTGAGCGATGGTGTTGGCTCCACCATATACGGCGGAAATGCTGTCTTGATTGTAGAATGCCACTGAAGAATCACCGTCTTGTTTCGATGGAGTTCACTTGCGATTGTCTCTACGTTTCTCCTTTTGCAGTCTGAAGCTGCGCACACTTCTGAATATACTGCAATGTTGATATTATTCACTAAACGCGCTGGAACAGAGTTCTTATCTTATTTCCCGACGTTAGTGGAGATTAAATGATATAACGGACGCGAACGAGTAATGTCTATGTTGATTTACGTCGCCTCGCCCCGCATGACCCCTAGAGTCGTATGACCCGTTCTTGCGGTGGCCAAATTCAATCTGCTCGCTCGTGCTGCCTTTTGCAGTCTCATGCAGCCATGTGGTGCCACGAGGTGCCTCGTGGTGCTGTGGTCAGCACAATTCTTGACACACTGTTGACAGTACATCTGGCTTGAATTAAATTGTTTATGCAGCCAGACGCGCCTCCTCTGGCCCTTTCCTAAGGGTGGAAAGGGTGAGGGCCCTTACCAAGGGTAGTAAGGGCGCATACCCCCCTCCTTTGGAGAATTTTCTCCACACTGGGGGGCAGCGAGAAATTCACTGAAAGTGAACTACTCATCGCTTAACATTAATTTGATTTTCTCACTCGCCATCACTGCTGCTTGTCTTTTCTGAACAGCTTCAGTCTGTGTGGTTTCTGGAGAATCACTAATTTTAATTTTGTTTTCAACACTGTGTAATTCTAACGGCACTAACTTATCTATTGTACGCTTATTCACTACACCTTTGCTCAAAACATCAACTGTCCTGATGATTCCATTTGTATCAGGATATATGGTCACAATTTTTCCAAGAGGCCAATGGGACCTCGGACCATCATTGTTAATAATCACTATGTCACCAGGTCTTAAGGACTTATAATTTTCTGGAACACCAGCTCCATAGAAATGTTCTCTCAATGAGGTGAGATAATCTTCTCGCCAAATTTTCTCCCAGCGTTCAATCACTTTATTAAGGTGTTTGAATTTACATCTGAGTTGTTCAGGTTCGAAATAAGTAGGATCCTCTATGATTTCTTTATCATTCATGGGAGGAACAGGTTCGAGCCTTCTACCATGTAGTAAATGAGATGGACTTAACACTTCTAAATTGTCCAGATCATCGGTAACATACGTTAAAGGTCTGTTGTTGACTCTATTTTCTATTTCAGTTACGACTGTACGAAATTCTTCTAAGTCGATTCTCTGACGATGAAGAGTCTTCCTTAAACAACGTTTCACAATGCCTATCATTCTTTCGTAAAATCCGCCGTGCCATGGGGATTTAGGAGGAATGAATCTCCAACGACAATTGCGTTGATTCAGCATCTGTTGTACTTCAGGCTGCTCAAAAATCTTGTTTATGTAAGCAGCTCCAGCAACAAAATTTGCATTGTCTGATATCATCAGCCTGGGACATGCCCTTCTGGCTGCAAACCTTCTAAATAATTTGATAAAGGTTTCAGCAGACATATCAGTGGCTACTTCTAGATGTACTGCTCTAGTTGTAGCACAGGTGAACAAACAGATGTACACCTTTATAGGAACTTTGTCAACTGTCTTAGTTAAAATTATTGGTCCAGTGTAATCTACACCTGTCAAATGGAGTGACATGACATACTCTTTCAGAAGGGTATGGAGGTGGACCTGGATACTGACATACTCGCATATCATAATGACGACAAGTAATACAATCTCTGATTTGTTTCTTCACACTTTGTCGACCTTGAGGTATCCAGTAGGACTGACGTATATGACAAAGAGTGTCAGCTACACCACCATGTAACACGTTACTGTGGGCATTCTGAATAATCAGTCTTGTTAGCCAATGATTCTTGGGGATCAATACTGGATGTATTGTTTCCTTAGGTAGTGAAGAATTATGAATTCTTCCTCGACATCTTATAATTTTTTCTGAGTCGAGATAAAGTCCTAAAGAATTAATCATATCGGGTTTCTTTGGTGATTTATCCTGAGTTTCCAGAAATTTATACTCTGTAGAGAAAACATCTTTCTGTATTAACTTTATCCAGTATTTAATGGGTTCTAGTAATTCATAATTAGGTTTTATCCCTTTAATGAATTTAAAGACAAGAGCTGTAACTCTTAATAGTTTACCCAAAGATGAGTATTTAGATCTATCAATGACAAACAAACAAACAAACAAACAAATTTTATTTCATTGCAGGTTACATGGGTATTGGAAGTTACAATGTAAATTGAGTGCAAGGAGAGCCACTGACATGCCATGGCATTAGGGGCAGCTTATTCTAGTCCTTAAAAACTAGGTACTTAATATTAGAGAAATTTATTGAGTTTATTCTAGTTAAAAATTATTTTCAAAATTACAATATGATGAAATTTTACTGTTTAAATTATTATATAATGATATTAGATCTTAGATTGTTACAGGTGTTAAGATTCTTGAATGATAATATGGAATTGAGATTATCTTAAGGAAAATAACATTGTGCATTTTTGACATTAACTTATAATATGAGTAGGGGGTAACATAATAGTAACATATTATTAAAAATTGAGATTATCGTATAGGAAAGTAACAATGAGCATTTTTCAAAGTAGTTTATAGCATGATCATTTAGGTTTGGGTGAGTAGGTGGTTTTGAGTTGAGTCTTAAATTGATTTTCAGACAAGATTATCTTAACATTTACTGGTAATGAATTCCAGATTCTGGGGCCCTTTATGTGCATAGAATTTTTACATAGGTTGATATGAACACGGGGTATATCAAAAAGTGATCTGTGTCGTGTGTTGTGGTCATGGGTCCTATTAAAGTTGGTGAGGAGAGTTTTGAGCAGAGGGTTTATATTAGAGTGTAAAGTTTTATATATGTAGTAGGCACAAGAGTAAGTATGAATGTTCTTTACGGTGAGTAGTTTGAGACTTTTGAATATTGGTGGAGTATGCTGTCTAGAGTGGGAATTTGTTATCATTCTGACTGCGGCCTTTTGTTGTGTTATGAGTGGTCTAAGGTGATTTAACGTTGTTGATCCCCATGCACAGATTCCATAGGTGAGATACGGGTAGATAAGTGAATGATAGAGTGCAAGGAGAGCTGATTGAGGTACATAATAGCGTATCTTTGATAATATGCCTACTGTCTTCGAGATTTTCTTGGAAATTTGTTGTATATGTGTTTGGAATTTAAGGCTACTGTCAAGGTGGATTCCTAGGAATTTTCCCTCTGTGAGTCTTGTGATGGGTGTACCATTAAGTGTTATGTTAAGTGGAACATTTGTGACTTTGCTTCCAAACTGTATGAAGTAGGTCTTGTCAGTATTGAGAGTAAGCTTGTTAGTCGTCATCCATGTTGATATTTTCTGTAATTCGGCATTAACAGTGTTGGCCAGTATAACTGGATTTGGGTGAGAGAAGACATATGTTGTGTCATCTGCAAATAAAATGGGTTTGAGTAGTTGTGATGCATTCGGTAGGTCATTTATGTAAATGAGGAATAGGAGTGGCCCCAGGACACTTCCTTGAGGACTCCGATTGTAATTGGTTGTGTGGAAGAGTTCTCTCCATTTGTGTACACGTATTGGCTTCTGTTGGTGAGGTATGATTTTAGGTAGTTGAGTGGGTGCCCCCTTATACCATAGTGTGCTAATTTTGTGAGCAGTAAATCATGGTCGACTGTATCAAAAGCTTTGCGGAGATCAATGAAGATTCCCAGTGGGACTTCTTTTTCTCAAGTGCTGTATATATTAACTCCAACATGTGTGTAATAGCATCGTTTGTACTCTTGTTTGTCCTGAATCCAAATTGACAGGGGTTGAGTACATTGTGTGAGACGAGGTAGGAATAGATTTGTCTATGAATTAATTTTTCGAAGATTTTAGAAAGCAATGGTAAATTAGAAATTGGTCTATAATTATTCAGGTCTGTTTGATCACCTCCTTTGTGGATCGGGGTGACCCTAGCTATTTTGAGAATTGATGGAAAGGTAGAGGCTTCAATGGATTTATTGAATAGTGTTGCTATGATTGGTGACAGTACCTGTGAAGCTTTTTGTACATAAAAGTTGGTAGGCTGTTTATGTCTCCTGCCTTGTTTTTAAGGGTGTTGATTATGAGCGAGACTTCAATTGGGTTGGTAGGAGCTAGGAATAGCGTATTAGGGTAGGTGTTTGTGAGGTAGTCTGTTGGACGGGTGTTTGAGCTTGGGATTTTACTCGCTAGATTCTTTCCTATGGTGGAGAAGAAAACATTAAGTCTGTTTGCTGTCTCAGTAGGTGAGAGTAGGGGTTCATCTGCTCTTGATAATTTGATGGTGTTGTTTTTCGCTATCTTATTATTTCCTAGAATTGCAGATAGGGTCTTCCAGGTCTTTTCATATCACCTTTTATGTTCTGGAGTCTGTTCTCATAATACAATTTTTTTGATCTCCTTATCAGGCTGGTAAGGGTTGATGAGTAGCGTTTGGATTGTTCTCTGGTTATTAGACCCCTTCTGTATTGTTTTTCATATTGGTGCCTTTTGTTAATGGATTTAAGGATGCTGGGTGTTAGCCAGGGATTGTTAAGTCTCTTAGCTGTGATCTGTTTAGTTTTTTAGGGCAATGTTTGTTATAGAGGTGGTGGGTTTTGTTAAGGAAATTCTTGATGCATTCATTAGTATCTGTATATGTTTCTAACTCATTATGCCAGTCAATGTTAATCATAGCTGTTATAAAGTTATTTACAGCTGACTCATTATGTAGTCTGAAGGTAACTTTTGTAATATCTAGGGGCAATTTACCAAGATTAGTTATGAGAAAGGTCGGATAGTGGTCTGTGGTGTTGTCTGTGATGATGCCTGATTTTAGAGGGGCTATAGTATTAGTCCAGATGTGGTCTAGTAGTGAGGTACTAGTCTCGGAGATTCTTGTAGGTTTTGATATTGTTGGTAGTAACAAGCAGTTGCTCATAGTGTTTGTGAATTCTGTTACTTGTGGGTCCTGGTCATGTAGGAGATTTATATTGAAGTCTCCTGTGAGCAGCAAATGGTCTTTGTTCATGTGTGCATCAGTTATTAGGTTACCTAGTTTTCACTAAATTGGTGAATGTTTGACTGTGGTAATCTGTAGATGTTTATCACTGTGAGGGGTTTTTGCAGGTCTTTTGATTTAAATTTAGCTATAATATATTCTCCATGCTCATCCCTTATGCAAGAGTTATTGATACATTCAAGTTGATCTGAGTAATATATAGCTATTCCACCCCTCGCTGATCTGTCCTGCAATTGTGAATGGCTGTGTAACCTGGGATGCCATAGACATCTGTAGTATCAGGCTTCAGCCAGGTCTCAGTGAGTGTGATGATTGACATATTGGTCTGGAGGGATTGGAGTAGTGCTGTGAGGTCATCATAATGTTTGCTCAAAGATCTAACATTGTAATTGAAGATAGTTATGTTATTGTTGGCTCTGAGTAATGTCTTTGCTTGATCTGCTGTGTAATAGTTACAGTTGCTGTTGGAATCATGTAAGTCATTTAATAATAGGTTGATATCAGGATCAATTCCTGTAATCATAAGATTTGATGTGATTCTATAACTAGACCTGAGAAGAATAGATAATACTAAACTTAATAATATGATACTAGAATAAATGCTTAGGAACTATTTGATTATTACAAATTTTTAATAAGAGTTTGTAGAGATACAGGGTATTTGACAGAGTTCTTGGCACGTGAATTTGTACCTTAGTCAATTTATACAAATGCAATTAATTGAACTATGGTAGTTTACTAAAGCTGGGAATAAAGGAGCTAGGGAAAATGATAGCAAACAATGAAAGTAAAGTAAATTAGTACTATTTCTTTTGTGTCTGTAGTATTTAAACAGATTATTTCTGCTGTGTTCAAACAGACTGTTTTTTCTGGCATAATGTAAGCTTTTTGCTGTGGCCAGTTATTTTCATTAGAGAGCCAGTTAGGTCCGTGGAGCCATAATTTATTATCCACAAAGTTCTTGAGTGGGACACCACGTGACAACATGTCAGCTGGGTTCTCTTGTGTAGAGACGTGGAGAAAGACATAGTCTCTCTGCATCTCTCTTATTTCTGCTACTCTATTCTGTACATAGACCAACTTACTCTTATTATTTCTTAACCACTGGAGAACTGCTTCATTGTCACTCCAGATCACAGTTTTTCAATAGTGAGATGATCAAGTACTTTGTTGAGATAGACAGCTAATTTTGTACCTACATAGAGTGCTGTCAGTTCCAATTGTGGTACTGTTCTGACCTTCAAGGGTGGAACCCTGGCCTTTGAAGTAATTAAAGTACTTCCTTCAGCGTTACTCATGTAAGCTACAGCGCCATAACCTCTGGTTGACGCATCACAGAACACATGTAATGTGTACTTGTTTCCCTCTTGACCTATTTGTCTGGGAAATTTAATTTGATGAAGTTGTTTAAACTCCTTGGATATTTCATCCCATTCTTGACTCATTTCTAGAGGCAAGTTCTCATCCCAACCTATTTTGAGCTTCCATGCATCTTGCACAAGCATTTTACCTTTTATGGTAATTGGTGAGACGAGTCCTAGAGGATCAAAACATTGTGATACCTCTGACAGTGGACTACGTTTAGTGAGTGTACTGCTTGATTTATTGGTTATCCTTTTGAGACTCAAAGTGTCTTCCTGTGTATTCCAATTAAGTCCAAGCATGTTGTTGCATTCAGGAATTTCAGCTTCAGGGAAATCTTCTTTGATAAGTTCCCTTAATTGCTTTGAATTAGTATTCCACATCCTTAGAGGCATATTTGCTTCTTTCATCTCCTTGTTAGCCTCTCTGTATAAGGATTTCAAACCCTCCTCTTTATTCACTGTACCTTGAAGATTGTCCACATAGAAACTTTTCTTTAAGATTTCATTGAAGGGACTTTCAGATTTCTTCAAATGTGTATTAAGAGTAGCTTCTAGTAAGAATGGAGAGGATGTTGCACCAAATAATACTGACTTGAAACGATAAGTTTTCACAGGACTTTGAGGATCATGTGGATTTTCTGGCCACAAGAATCGAGTATAGTCTCTATCTATTTCTTGTAGTCCTACTCTTAAGAAAGCTTTGGAAATATCAGCCGTGTAGGCATATGGATTTGTGCGAAATTTCATAAGCACGTCTCCAAGCTTCTCAGTTAGTGAGGGTCCGGTCATCAGACAGTCATTAAGGCTTGCTAAATCTTTATTTGCACGTGCGCTGCAATTGTATACAACACGTAGTGGAGTGGTTTCAGAATTTTTCCTGACTCCATGGTGCGGTAGATAATGAGCATCTTTCTTCAACTTATCTTCGACTATTTCCTCAATGAATTTATTGTCTAACTGTTCTTGTATGATATTATCATAGACAGTCAGCAGCTCTGGATTCTTCCTGAGCTCATGTATTTGTGCTTTCATTTGTCCGAAAGCCATGCGATAATTGCTAGGTAGATGTGGTGGATTTAATTTCCATGGTAACCTAACCCAATACTGTCCATCTTCATATTTGACAGTGTCCAAATATTGGTTATAAGTCTCAGACTCCTGTGGGCTTGGTTTATTTACATCTAAACCTATCGCAGCATCTAAATCCCACAACTTATCAACTGGTTCATTCATTTCTTCCAGTAATGATAATTTTTGCTGTGGTACATGATCAGCAGTTATTCTTGTAACTAGTACATTTTCTACTGAATCAATTTCAGCTTCTTTCCCGCTTTGAGAGGGAATTGGACCACATATCATATGGCCTCCAGCTGTTTTCAGCAAGTGAACATCATGTTTACTTACTATATTTTCCACAAAACAGTGATAGTAATCACTTCCAATGATTAAATCAATTGGACTAATTGTGTCCGTCTGTATGTCAGGACAGGCTAACTTGACCTTGGCCGCCTTCAGTGCTGCAACTGTATCTCTTATTCCCCGGATCTGCACTGACTTAGGCAAATCATCGACTACCACAGCTTCTACTGTCTTTTTCCTGTTTCCTAGACCAACAGTGAATCTGGCTAGGTCATATTTCTGGTTACAAGAACTTTGGAAAAATCCAGCTATTTCTAACTGTATTTTGGCATGGGGTTGCTTATTCAGTTTTGCAACACTGTTCGTCTTATAAAAGACCTTTGTGAGCCTTGATCAAATAATGTTAGCACCTTGGTTTTGTGTAATTTATTGGATAACTCTACTCAAGCTATTGGGAGAGCAGTTGATTTAGACTTATCTCTCACATTTAATGCTGCTGTTTGTTGACTTCCTGACTCTGTGGAAGTCGGTTGTTCAACATAAGTGCTTGGGCATAATGCTGTATGATGCATTCCCTTGCATTTAAAACACTTCTTCAGTGAGCATTTACCTCCCTTGTGTTCACCTAAACACTTAGTGCACCTTTTCAGCTGTTGAACACGTTGTTTCCGTGCCTCCATTGTTGTGTATTGAATGCAATACTGTGCCCAATGTGTTCCATCACAAAGTACACATTTTGGAGTACGTTTATGTGTGACAGTCTGTTTACTGTCTGTTGTGTTCACAGCTTGATAAGTGCCTACATGGGATTTCCCATTATATGGTTTAGTGGGAGTAGGTACACTCTTTTTGTACTGAGTTGAAGGTTTATTATCCACAACAGGATTGGTGGATTTCTCATCTTGTCTCGTTGCTTGCATGCATGAGACTATTGTTTGTAAACCCTTGCTAATTTCTTCACAAGTGAAATAGCGTTTATTGAACATAATATTTAAACGTTCAATGGTTTGTGTTGACAGTTTATCTTGTATAGTACCACTGATAAACCAATCACATTGCCTTAGATCATATTTAACTCCTAGAGTTCTGAGACTATTGTCTAATGTGATCCTAAATGACTGTAAGTCTGAAAGACAATGTTTGGGTGGTTTCAAGCTTGATATTAAGACTGCATGTCTAACCCTGGCTTTGTCAGCATCAAGATAATTATCTGCTAAGACACGTAAGGCTAGAGCATAATTGCCTTTGACCACCGGAAATGATTTAATCAGTTCATAGGGTTCACCTTTTACGAGATATCTGAGATACAGTAGAACGTCATTTAGCACGATAGTTACGTTCCTGAAAAAGTCGTGTTAGATAATTTCGTCTTAAATAATTAACAGAACTTATGGGAAAAATAGGGTTACGTGTTTGAGAGTCCCCAAAAAGCCAAACAAGTTTTTTTAGACCAACATATCTGCAAAAATTGAAGGCGAATATGTAATTTTAGTTCATTGTCATGATCTATTACTGCTTAAGACTACAAATGCAATAGAAATAATACTATTTCTTACCTTAAATTGTGGGTAATGATGTTTGTGGATGGTAGTGAAGAGTGGATATGGATGGTGTGGCCCTACTGGGCTGAGGTGGATAGTAGAAGTTCTTGAACTGAAGTCGATGGTTGAACTGAGTGTCTAACTTTAAGTCAGTCAAGTCATTCAGTAAGTCAGTCAAGTCATTCAGTAAGTCAGTCAAGTCATTCAGTAAGTCAGTCAAGTCATTCAGTAAGTCAGTCGTCATTCAGTAAGTCAGTCAAGTCATTCAGTAAGTCAGTCAAGTCATTCAGTAAGTCAGTCAAGTCATTCAGTAAGTCAGTCAAGTCATTCAGTAAGTCAGTCAAGTCATTCAGTAAGTCAGTCAAGCCATTCAGTAAGTCAGTCAAGTCATTCAGTAAGTCAGTCAAGTCATTCAGTAAGTCAGTCAAGTCATTCAGTAGGTCAGTCAAGTCATTCAGTAAGTCAGTCAAGTCATTCAGTAAGTCAGTCAAGTCATTCAGTAAGTCAGTCAAGTCATTCAGTAAGTCAGTCAAGTCATTCAGTAAGTCAGTCAAGTCATTCAGTAAGTCAGTCAAGTCATTCAGTAAGTCAGTCAAGTCATTCAGTAAGTCAGTCAAGTCATTCAGTAAGTCAGTCAAGTCATTCAGTAAGTCAGTCAAGTCATTCAGTAAGTCAGTCAAGTCATTCAGTAAGTCAGTCAAGTCATTCAGTAAGTCAGTCAAGTCATTCAGTCAGTCAGTCAAGTCATTCAGTCAGTCAGTCAAGTCATTCAGTAGCCAGTCAAGTCATTCAGTAAGCCAGTCAAGTCATTCAGTCAGTCAAGTCATTCAGTCAGTCAGTCAAGTCATTCAGTCAGTCAGTCAAGTCATCAGTCAGTCAAGTCATCAGTCAGTCGTCAGTCAAGTCAAGTCAGTCAAGTCAGTCAGTCGTACACAAACTTATGTTTACATCTTTTATGTGTACAAAGTAACACTTCATTACGGCCACAGGTTATGTCTTGTCTTATATCTGTGTTTTCTTCGTTAATTCAAGATCAAAACACAATTCACTCTTATTCTTCACACAGACAGCTGGCTGGCTTGTAGCCAGGACTAATTGACGCATATGAAATACGTACGAATGCTGGGATGGTTGGGTCCGTGTTGGCTGGGTAAGGCGG
>WNWK01056298.1:0-11043 GCA_009830355.1 Cherax destructor
CTTGAGAAAAAAGATATTATTATTATTATATTACCCTTCACAGGATGGATATGAGATACATAATAACTGTTATTTTCCCATGGGATGGATATGGGTGCATAAAAACTAGCACCCGGGCCCCCAAAAAAATCTAAATCTCAAATTGGATCCATTAAGAACGTTTGTATCAGTGATTTTGGTTTCACACAAAAATACACACCACACACACAAAAAACACACAACACACACACACACACAAAACACACACAAAAACACAAAACCACACACAAAAACACAACACAAGCACCTTTGGGAATTCGAAAATGGTGGGAGTGGAGGTGAGAACGAAATTCATAGTAGGTCCACCCAGTCTGGGGCATAAGATAATCATTGCAGTGATGTATCCCACCACAGAACTGCAGGAGGCCAGGGAAAATACAGAGAAAAAAGGCGATGGTGGACCCCCTAAGGTGGCAAAAAAAGCACACACGGCAGGCAAAAGCTACTGGTCAGGGGAAATTTCAACCACGGGGAGATCGACTGGGAAAATCAAAAACCACGGGGGGCCCAGAAATTTGGGAGAGCCAAGATGATGGACGTGGTACGGGAAAACCTGATGCCAACATTCGGGCCCGCCCAGAGGGAAGATGAACCGAAAGCTGGACCTTGTATTCACCCTGAACAGCTCAGATTTAAAACAAAACCACGAGAGCCCCTGGGAGCCAGTGACCTTTGGTGTTAGTTTTTATACATTGTGAGCTACAGGTGGAAGGGAAGCGTACCGATAGAGACAAACCAGATTTTAAAAAAGAGGAAACTACAGGGGCGGGGAATTTCCTGCAGGACATCCAGGGGGAAAAAGGAAATGGAAGGACTGACAACAAATGTGATGGAATACTAGGGAAAGGCAAAGGGAAAGGGGAAACTTTTTTCCCAGAGGCAAATGTTTAAATGGGAAGGCCAGAAAAGCCCTGGTTTCCCCAAAAGGTGCAGGAGGCAAAAAATCAGAGTATCAGAGAATGGAAACGGTACAGAGGCAAAAGAACCCAAGTAAACAAAGAGATTAGTAGAAGAGCAGAAACAGTATGCACAAGTACGGAGGGGCCCAGAAACAGTACAAAAACGACATAGCATCGAAGTTAAGTGCCCCGAAACGATGTTCAGTCACATCAGAAGGAAGACAACAGTAAAGGACCAGGTGATAAGGCTGAGGAAGAAGATGGGGAACTCAAGAATGATCAAGAGGTATGTGAGGAGCTAAACTTGAGGTTTAAGTTTTCCCTGGAGGAAGGAAGGCAGCTGGGTAACAGGACATGGTTCTCAAAAAAGGGATGTCCAAGTGCTAGAGGGCTTACCAAAACGGGGGGGGAAAGTAAGCAGTTCCAGTGACCTCGATACCTCAAAGGCGATGGGCCCGGCCCCAATTCTCCCCGTGGGTTCTTCGGGAAGGAGCTGAGGTACTGGTGTGCCACTTACCACAATATTAAACCCTCCCTTAAAATGGGCAGCTCCGAGGTATGGGGAAAGGCCAACGTAGTCCCCTTTTTAAAAAAAGGAGACAGAAAAGGCCTAAACTATAGACCGGTGTCCTTCATGTATAGTGTCAAAGTCCTGGAAAAATCATCGGGAAAGAATATGGAACACCTTGGCGGAACAGGATAATAAACACCAGACAGCATGGTTTCCCGGAAGGCAAATCCTGTAAAAACCTCCTAGAGTTCTTGAAAAAAGTAACAGGGGGTAAGCGGGCGGGGAAAAGAGGGTGGGTTGATTCTTTTTCCCTGGACTGCAGGAAGGCCTTCAACCAGTTCCTCACATAGATTAGTAAAATTTGGGAAGAACAACAGGTATAACAGGAAGGGCACTGGAATGGATCAGGAAACCTCAAGGGAGGCAACAACGGGGCTGGCGTGGTGAGGTTCACAGTGGGCGCCTGTGACGGTGGGGTACCGCAGGGGGCAGTCCTAGGACCCCGTGTTATTCCCGGTTTATGTAAATGACATGACGGGTGGGATAGACTCAAGTGTCTCTATTCGGGATGTGAAAATAATGGAGAATCACATCAGAAGAGGGGGAAAGGGAGGGCTCAAACAGACCTGGACAAGCTCGACATCTGGTCTGGTTGGCTTCTCAATTCAATCCCCCCCAAATAAGTCATGAGGTCGGGGAAAGGGCAAAGAAGACCGTGACGAGACAACTAGGCGGACAAGGCTACAAACCTCGGCAAAAAGGGGAAAGACCGGGTGATATAAACCCCGCACGTCTCGGGGCCCATCAACCAGAAAATCGGCGCATATGGGCGTCTGGCCCAGTTAGCGTTCCTTACCTTAACAAAGGGAAACGTTAAAAACACTTATACCGTTACTCAGGCCCATACTGAATATACCCGTCTGGAACCCCCCCTGGTCAAGCACGTAAGGAAACTAGAGAAAATGCAAGGTTTGCGACAAGGTTAGTTCACAACTCAGGGGTCTGTCTTTAAGAAGGGTTTAGGAAATAGGACTAACAACACTGGAGGAAAAAAGGGTCAGAGGAGACATGATAACGACATACAAAATACCGGGGGAAATTTACAAAGGAGTAGTGACAGGGTTTTTTCAGAGAGGGAAAACAGAAACAAGGGGACCAAAATGGGCTGAAAACTAGATGAGTCAAAAGGATGTCAGGAAACATTTCTTCAGCCACAGAGTAGTCAGGAAATGGAATGGACTAAAAGATATAGTGGAGGCAGGAACCATACATAGTTTAAGACAAAGGTTTTAAAACTCATGGAGCAGGGGAAAAGACCCCGTAGCAGACCGCGAAGAGGCGGGGGCCCGGGCTGAGACTCGACCCCTGCAACCCTTGGTGAGTACAATTGGTAGTACACACAAAATAAAATTATCTCCATCGTTTATAAATATAAATTTCCAAAAAAAATCATCCTCTGTATCCTACTGTTTAATCTTTTTAATAGGATTGTTATCCGACTCATTATCTGCAGGGCACAATTTTTTTTTTGTGTATTTAACGGCAAATTATAATTCGTCATTTATCGTTAACTAAAGGGAAAAATTTTGCTTTGTTCTTGTTCATAAAGGTCTCTTTTCTTCCTTGGATCCTCGTTGCCTCTCATTCCCGCGGCTTTATGGCTCTTACGGGTCTGGGGGTTTACTATAAAAGGGAAATTAACCGAAATTGCATTAATATTATAATGAAGGGGGCGCTAAACCCTAGGACTGACCAACGCTCGGGAAAAGGTGGTGGATTTTGTAATAAGGGGAAGGAGAAGGTGGCTCAATTCTCTGGATCCCAAATGCCCCTCACCAGCATATAATCCCTATTCTTCCCTTTTTTTGAAAAAAGCTAAACCCCTCGGGCCATTCAGTGATAGCGTAGGGCTCGATCCGCGCCTGGACCCATCTCACTTTCAGGAGACGAGGATCGAGTCTACCCTCCCCACTTCCCATAATTAATATGCGTTTTTTCCGTTTCATTTTAAACTTTTTTTCCTGAAAAAAATTTTTTTGTAGCAAACTCAATACTATTGGAATACCGCAAACTCGAAATAATGGCAATTTTTAAAAAAAATTATCCCCTTTTTGTGTTGCGTTTTTTTTTCATTTGGCTTCATTTCCATTTTCTGTTAAAGAGTTACGGACCCCGAATTAAATATTATTATCAATAATAGGAATATATTAAAAATAATAAAATATTATTAAAATAATATCAATATTATTTAAAAATAATACGATATATTTAAAAAAAAACATTATTTACAATAATGCGATATATTTTCAATAATAGCGATATATTTTCAATAAAAAAATATTTTTAACAATAATAGCGATATAATAACAATAAGATTCAGATTTTTTAAATTTTGTAAAGATTACAATTTTGTTTACATATTATGAAATAATTACAAAGATAATCCCAGCATCCTAGCATTAGGCATTTCAAATAAAAATAGTTCTTAATCATATTACATTTACAAATGATTAAATAGATTTATAATAGTGAGGTAGCTCAGAATATTATATATATATATAATATATATCACTTGGTTATATGGGAAAATTTGTTTGCCCCCGATAACTGGGTATCTCATTTTCTTGGATCAAAGTATTTCATCAACAACGAGATACCAAAACCAACGTTTAAAGGATGAAAAAACAAACAATATTCGGGTTAAAGCATGAAACGTCTAAACAGTAACTCCACTGGTTCAAACTGAGCGTTTGAGTCCCTCCCTGCCTGCCTGTCCCCCAGTACTGGTAAAGGGGAAACTTGAAAAGGGAGGGTGTCGGCAGTTTTAGTGAGTGTGATAGTGATAACGGTTTTTGACCCCCGAAAATCTGCCCTATGACATGATTACTGTGTTTACAGCCTCCTGTGGGTCTTGGCACATCCCCGGGAGTCGTTACTGTGTTCAGTTTTGTTTTTCTCTTTGGGCCTCAGCATCTTCCTCATCTGCTGTACAAAGCCTCATCATAGGGGCACTCCAGGTGGACCTGGGGGATTACAGTTATGTGAAACTTGTAGCGGGCTATGGTAAGCAGTGCCTTGTGTTGCTAATATAGCAGTTCAAAGAATGTGGCCATTTGTTTTGGAATTCCAATGCATATTATGAACTTTTTAAAAATTATTATTAACGTTATTATGTAACGTTATATTAACATTATTATGTAACTTTATGAACTTTTTATGAACATTATTATGTAACGTTATTAACGTTTTTTGTAACTTATTATGTAACTTTGTATGTAACGTTATATATTAACATTATATGTAACATTATTTTTAACGATTATGTAACTTTTATTAACTTATGATTAACTTATTTTTAACTTATATTATGAAAATTAAATTATGTATTAACTTATGTATTAACTTATGTATTAACAACTCAATTTTGTTTAATAAATAAATAAAAAATATATATATGAAAATCGCCTTCAGGAGAGTTCGGTTGTATGAATCAGTATTTTGGTCTCTAATTAATCAGATATTGCATGTTTTTATTTTTAATTACGGAACATAATGGTAAGGCCAAGAACTTTGTGTTATAAGTCGATTAGTATTTAACCGATAACAGGGGAAACGCGATAATTTACTTAATTTGGGGGTTACGGGCAATACTTGCTTGTTTTAAATTATGCTGGAATCGGTGGCCAGGGTGGCTCTTGTTAATTCGTGCTGGTAATTTTTTTTTTTTTCAGTACTGCGTATTAATAATTTATTGCTGTCGTATCAGTTTTCATGTTTTTAAAGCTCCCGAGTGGTTGGTAACTCCAAACTGGTCTCAATATTCTCAAGTTGTCTGTGATGAGACTTGGGTTCAGGACAAATTTACTGAAGTCTCTATTTTTTTCCCCAAATTTTATCGAGTTATAATGCGTTCAGTTTTAAATAAATCTCTGGGGAAGGGAAGGGGTTGTATATATAAAAATACAGAACATTATTGATCAATGGAATATGTTAAAGCTGCCTTTAAAGTTAGAAAAGAGAATAAACTGCTACACTTTGTAACAAAACTGAGTTATCACTATCTTCGTTGTAATTTATAATTTATTTCACATCAGTGTGGTATATTTGTATATCCTCGGTGTATTTTTAGATCTACTGTGACTTTGGGAATGATTACCCTGCGGTAAAACCCAATACTGAAAAGGGTTACCCCCTTTAAAGTAACTATAAATGATCACACCTTTGGGGTTTAAAACTAAAAAATTTTAATCCACCCTTCATTCGATCAGTTCCCCTTTGTAACTGCTGTTTCCAAAAAAACTTATAATTTAAAGCATGAAAGGCATACTTTCCAAATTTTAAAACCGGGGAAAAAAATAAACTCAAAAATTTAAATTAAAAAAATTTTTTTTAAATTTCCCCCAATTCACAAAACTGTTAGAATATGTTTGGGGGGAAATGCATACCAAGAGGCCATTTTTAACTATTTTTTTTCTCCGTAGAAGGATCAGTGTTTGACTTACCTGGGTTTCAATTGTTATTACCTAAAATTTTTTTTGGGAAAAAAAATAACTTTTAGGGTTCTCTGGTAGGTGTATTGGAGTGGTGTCTACACTTTTATGCCAAATCACTATCTGGAACCCGTTAGTACAAAGTTTTTAAAATATCTTTATTTCTAAATTTCCCCTATACGGAACGGCCCAAACGGCATCAATGACCTTTGGCCCTTGATCCCCCTGTGGGAAACGAAAGGGTTCGCCGTGTGAAGCGAGCTTTAGCCACCAGGCTACGGGGCTGGCCTGGTGTATGGCAGGGACTTTATGGGCGGAGGTTCCTCTGGAAATCGTGGGGCGTCAAAAATACACATTAAACGTTGCCAGTAACTGTAGTGCGTAATACTGGCCCCCCTTGCTGCGGGTGGCCGCTGGCACCCTCTTTTTCATAACGTGGGGGTTTTTCTTCTATTTGGGATTAGTCATGCGCCCCAGTGTGCCCACAGTGGAGAAATTGTACTACTGCCAGTGGTTTATATGAACGCTGAACCTCTGCCCTGAGAGATTGTTTTAATTCAAGAAAGGGTGGGGAAAGGGGGAAGCTATTGCCCTGTTGATGGTTTGTTTGTGTTAATGCGTGTAATTAACTTTTTTTTTTCCCCCTTGTCTTTACAAGTCAGTGGACTTATTTTTGTGAATGATTACTTCTAATTTTTTTTTTAACTTGTTCTTTTACGTGTCTAGTAGTAATATTGTGGTGTATAAAATATATTAAGTAATAGCCCAGTAATATGTCCGTGCTTTGGTGGTCTTATTTTGGTTAAAGTGAAAATATTCATGAATATTAAAAAAAAAAAAATGGATGATATTCGATGGTAGGTGCCTGTTTTTTTAGTGGCCATTTTCCATGTGTTTATGTAATAAATTTTCAGTGTATTTACCCTGACAGAAAATACCTTTTTGGTGTGTATCCGTGAGTTATGTGGATTATTTTGAATCTTGTACATATTTGTCATTCTTAGTTTCACGTTTGTTGTGTTCTTATAAAAACCATTTTAATAACATTATTAATAATACTTCCTCTACGCCTTCGAAAATTATTAGAGGATGCTCAGGCTCATCAGTTTTATAGCAGTGTTGAATGACGCATCTTATTTCAAATCAGTTCTATTACTTTGCAATAAAAACTGCCATAGGCCACCTTGTCAAGAGGGCCCAGTAGTCACAGCCGCCGGGGTGGGTGCAGAAACCCTCACCTACCTCCAGTCAAGCTGAGTAAAGAGACAGGGGGCCCCCATACATGCGCCCCTGACAAGGTGGGCGCAGGGCCCAGAGACCTCCCCCCGCCTCCTGACAAGGCGGGTACGGGGACAATTTTGATCCCCTCGGAAGAACTATTAAAAAAAATAAATTATTAACCGTTCTTCTTTGCTTATAAGCAAGTATGTCTGGCCAACGAAAGTTATTATCTAGCTTCTTCCCCAGTATATTTAAGGATCATGGGGGACTGGTTAATTGGGGGAATCTTATTTCCAAAAAGGAGGGTGCTTAAATTCCTTTGGGTCAAAACTTTTCAACTCAGATACTCCTTTAAAAAAGTTTAGACTGAAAACAAATTTTTCAAAAAATGAACCTTTGGAAAGGGGCTTTGGACATCACAAACAACCGCACGTGGAGAAAGGGCTTAAAGACGTTTCGGTTCGACTTAGACCATTTTTTGTGACTGTAAATAGACCAAATCGAACCGAACGTCGTGACTCATCTCTCCTTGTCGGGTCGTTTTTTGTATTTTCTAGTAACTGTATTGTGCATTTTTTGGGCTTTGGACGGTTTCAAACTAAGCAAATCAGCCCTGCGCTGTTGTCGATTACAAAAGGGAGAGGGGGAAATCAAGCGGAGGGCGAAAATTTTCATGGCGAGTATGACAATTTACTATGTGGAGAATTGCCGGCTCTCAGGTTTTTTTTGCCTGAAGCGGGTAATTTATTGCCTCTATACAAACCCGTGGAAGGGGGTAAAAAAATATAGATACACAAAACTTTTAAATGGCCCCAAAAAAAGGGTTTGGAGGAATACATCTGGGTATATATTTAAAAATAAGTTTCTTCCATTAAAAAAAATTTAAGATATTTGCTGATGTCAAACTTATTTTCATTAGAAGATACTTTGACATATCATAGGGTATTATACTGTATATATTCCTCAGCAAGTGGACAATCAAGCACATATTTGAAAGTAACCATTACTTTGACAACATTCTTTACATTTAATTTGATTATCATCTGTGCACATCCTAAAGTAGAAGCATTTGTCCAACCTAAGACCTACGAAAACATCAGTCAATCTGTTTATTTGTAAGTTACTCATAAATTTTTTACTACACTGTTTTGGGATTTATTGATCTCTGTTTTCTAACTATTTCTGATATTAGATGCATTATTTATTTCTCCCCAAATATTTTTCCCAACCCTTGGGAAAACGCATCAAAAATTTATTCACTTCTTTTATTCTGGTTCTTCTTTGGCTAATTTATCAACTTTGCCGTAAAGGGTAAATTTAGTGTGTGATGGAATCCATAAGAATTATTCAATTGTTGTGTCTATTTTTCAGATATCTGTATTGTTCTATCCCCACCAGTGGTATGGTTTTTTCAATCGTGTCATTACGATTTCGTGAGTCAGTCAGATGCAGCCCCGGCAATGACTCTTTTAGTCCGTCGTGTATATAATTTGATATATATTTTTAATAACAAGAGAGAATTTCTTTGCAATTTATTTCGAAGGGGTTTACTAATGAAAGAGCTTTCTGAATGGAGCTTTTTTGTGATATTAAAAAATCGCTTGTGGAGGGGGAAAATACTCTGGGCTATGTTGTAAAATTTAAGCAGATTGTAGAATTTAATATAATTGCAGGTGTTCACAATACATTTAGATGGTTTTTAAACAATATTAATGGCGACAGTGCTTTTTCATTTCTAAGCATTTTTAAAACCAAGAACAGTGGCAAGTAAAATTATCCTATCGTTGATATGTGGAATATCAATCTCCTTCCTCGTATTAAGATCCTTGGTAGTTTCAGGACGTCATGAATAATTTTGAGGGTAAGTTTGCTTGTTTAAGGCTGTAGAAAATTTTCCTTAGCTAATAAACTTGGCCAACAAAAAAGTTAAAGATCTAATAAAAGCTTTTATATCATTCTCAAAATAGTTAGGGAACCCAGCCCCCTTACGCAGTGATTACTGTAATTACAGCTTCGTATGGACCTCACACCTCTTCATCTTGGAATACTCTGATGGATCTGGGGGATCCGTTCCCAGGAACCTCTTCAGCTGCGTCTGGTAAAGTGGATACCTCGTATGACATACTATTCCCCAGGGGGTAAATAAAAAGGGCCCGTGTAGTGGTCGGGCATTCACACTGTGTTCGAGCGTGGGGGCACATCCCCTCAAAAAAGGTCTAGGCACTGTTTACTGAATTACCTTTTTTAAAATAAATATAAACGATTTTAGGTAATAAGTGAAATTCAGCCTTATTTGATTCTCATGCAACCTATGGGCTTTTAACCTAACGAACAACAACATCTTGTTAGGAAACTTTAATGAGAAAGAGACTTGGTAGGGGTGCAACTCACTTCTCAGTCAGTTGTTTACAAGTGAAACGATGGGAAATAAATAGATTTGAAGTGTTAAAATATTTTGCTCTTTGGGTTTGCTAGATTCGGCGCTCTGCGAAAAATGATTAATAAAATGAAATAGTTAGGCTAGTAAGTGTATTTATAAGACACGAATGTTGAGGTGAGAGTTACCAGCGTCCGTGGGTGGGGTCACTAGCAAGTCATATTTACAAGGGAATTGTTAAAAAAGAATAACGGTTTA
The DNA here is from genome assembly GCA_009830355.1 of Cherax destructor. Taxonomy (NCBI): domain Eukaryota; kingdom Metazoa; phylum Arthropoda; class Malacostraca; order Decapoda; family Parastacidae; genus Cherax; species Cherax destructor. Next base: position 9,796 of record WNWK01056298.1, read on the forward strand.
AAAATTATGAATAACCCAAAAAAACAAACATTATAGATTTGAGGTTTATTACACTACCCAATATATATATATATATATATATATATATATATATATATATATATATATATATATATATTATATATATATACAAAACAACCACTATAAAAAAATGAGGAATTCCAAGCGCTTTCTGACTACTAAATTATAAAGGAACTAAAAAAGGAAACATGACAAGAGGACTTATAAAGGGTGAGACTACCCTCACAGTCACACACAACAAAGACTACACCTCACAGTAGCGTAACATCCAGACTCGGGAAGGGGAAAAACAAAAAAGGACCTGAAACTCTTCCCAAGAATTAAGATTGGCCCAATTTATCATTAAATTCTTCCCAAATTTTTTATTAATTATAAAAGAATCCCAAATTTTTATAAACCAAAAAAAATTATTTTATTTTCAAAAACTCTTTTTTAAAGAAACAGTTCTATTATATTCCTCTCAACCATGGACTTGCGTACAACCTTCTAGCATTTAAAATCAATTTGGGTGGTTAAAATCTCCATGAATAAATAGGCATTGAATCTTGTCGGGTTTAATGCTATTTTATGTTGTTTTTCTTAGTTCAAGACTTTTACCAGTTTGCCAAAAAATTTATCCCTATTTTACAGAATCTTATAGACACATCCGTCAGCATTTTGGGGAAAAAAATTTTTTAAAAAATCTTTTTTCTTATCAAATTTTTTAAAAACCACTTTGATATTAAAATTCTTAAAAAAGGAAGGGATATCAACCCAAATTTTCATGGTGGGGGGAACCAACATATTTTGGTTGAATAAGGTTGGTTGTCCCTTTTGGGATTGTAAAAAGTATTCCCAGCTTTTTAAAAAATTTATCAAATTTTTTTCTAGGGTATTTTAAATCATTAGCTATTTCATAAATTTTAGAATTTCTTCATCTATGAACTCTGGACTACAAATACTAAAGCTCTCAAAAACATTGAAGAAAAAACCCACACTTTAACTCTTTTGATGTGACAGTAATAGTGTACATGGAAAAATTATTTAAGGTTTTTTGTAAAATTTTTTAAATTTTAAAAAAAAAAGTTTCCCTTAATAATAAAAACATCTAGGAAGGGCAATGAGTTATTTTTAATTCAACAGTAAAATTTATAGAATGAGCTAAGCTATTTAATTTAACAAAGAAATGGTTTTGCTCATTCTTAGGCATAAGGCCAAAATATCATCCCTATCTATACCATTGCTCTA
>WNWK01056299.1:0-11043 GCA_009830355.1 Cherax destructor
GGATGCAGGGCGCCGCCAGTGAAGCGTTGTTTACCATTGAGAGAACATTACCCAGCGCGCTCTTTCAAACATTCACAATACATTTGGTGTCTTTTCGGTGGTTTAGTGATTGTCACTGTGAAATAAGTCACCATGGGTCTAAAAGCTTCTAGTGGCACCCTGTGGTAAAGAAAGTGAGGAACACCATCGAACTGAAGAAAGAGATTATAGAAAAATATGAGAGTGGCGTACATCTGAGTGAGCTTGCCAGGATGTACAAGAAAACCCCATCTACTATCAGCTCTATCCTGGCAAAAGAAATGAGATCAAGGAAGCTAATGTTGCAAAAGAGGTTGATATGTTAACGAAAAATAGATGAAAACAGTGAATGAGGTTGAGAAGTTATTGGGGGTGTGGATCATTGAAAAACAGCTAGCGGGTGATAGTACATACTGGTATGAATGCGTGGGTGGAGTGGGTGGTGGTCGCTCTCGCTTGTAAACAATAGCACACTGACGCTCCCTGGAGTGCCCGCACAGCTGGGCGCCACGCGGACGCGTCGGGACGAATATCATAAACCGAAGCAATCATCGTAAACCGAGTCAATATTTTGACGTAAAATGTATCGCTAACCGAATTTATCATTATCCGCGCCATCGTTAACCGGGTATGACTGTAATTGAAAACTGCTGCATTAGCAAAACACTGTAAAGCAAAGTGCTGTCAAGCAGGGCCCACCTGTATGTTAAAAAGCCCATAGTTATGTAATAATAATAATAATCTTTATTTCTACAAGTAAACATACAAGATATACAGAAAGCCGCTTGTTATGCAGAGCATTTCAGGCAAATTAGGTTCATTTTTGTCCCAGAATGCAACCCACACCAGTCGACTAACACTCAGGTACCTATTTTAGTACTGAGTGAACATGGACAACAGGCATCTTAAGGAAACACGTCCTAGTGTTTCCTCCTGTCTCAGGGATTGACCCCCAGACCTCAGTGAGAGAGTTGAGTGAGCTACCAATCAAGCTATGGGTAAGCTTAAGATTAACTTAAGACCACAATGGCAATAATTGTTATTTGCTTATATATAAGAATACTTATCAAATCAAACTATGTAGTTCTTAAAACTAGACTGGTTTTTTTTTTGTTTTTGTTTTTTCAACAAGTCGGCCATCTCCCACCGAGGCAGGGTGACCCAAAAAGAAAGAAAATCCCCAAGAAAATACTTTCATCACCATTCAACACTTTCACCACACTCATACATAATCACTGCCTTTGCAGAGGCGCTCAGATACGACAGCTGAGAATAAGTCCCTCCCAGCTGTCACTATCCCAGACCCCTCCTTTAAAATGCATGCATTGTACTTCCCATTTCCAGGACTCAAGTCCAACTAAATCAATTAACTGGTTTCCCTGACTCCCCTCACAAAATGTTACCCTGCTCACATTCCAACAGCTCGTCAGTTCCCAAAAACCATTCGTCTCAATTCACTCCTATCTAACACGCTCACACATGCTTGCTGGAAGTCCAAGCCCCTCGCCCACAAAACCTCCTTTACCCCCAGTAAAGTGGTAATAAAACTAAATGCTAAGGTCAATATTTACTTCGGCTGTTTTGATAAATATTGATTATGTAAATTGTTAAACATTAAGTGGCATGTGCAATGGACACATTATTTTGGGACTAAAGAAAAAATAATTGGGGCAAAGAAAGAACCCAGCCTAGCCTAGACCAAACCTAACCTAAACCAACCCTAACCTACTCCAAACCTAGCCTAGACCAAACATAACCTAGACTAAACCTAATCTAGACCAAACCTAACCTAGACCAAAACTAACTTAGCCTAAACTAAAAGTAAGGAAGGCCACCCCTAACCTACATCAATCAAACCTAAGTCAATCAATCCAAAGTCAATAAAAACTTAACCTAGGTTGATCAAAACCCTGAACTTGCTAAATATACGAGACATACACTCATATTATTGTGCCTACTACATATACAGAACATTAAACTCCAATAAAAACCCTCCACTTAAACTTCTCCTTGATAGCTGCAACAGAACGCACAGTCACAATACAAGGCATATGGCACTCTTCGACATCCCTCGTTTCAGTCTCACACTGCAAAAACGCAATGCACATAAAGGGCCCAAAGATCTGGAATTCACTACCTGAACTGGTAAAGGATCCCCTGACTACTAATAAATTTAGGCCTTTGCTTAAAAAATCATCTCATCTCTCAATACTAACCAAACCAAACAAAACAACTTCTAATAAGTTTGAAGCAACTCTCCCAAATATATTATATTATATGACCTCTAGTCTATTAAACATCTGTCAATCCATGAAATATTATTGTTTAAACCATTATTTGTAATGTTTTTATATGTGCAACTTCAAGATGATTATTATTATTATTATAAACCTCCACCTTGACTACCTTGCATTAGTAAAGTGGACCCTCGGTTTTCATTCACCTCCAAACTCGAACAATTATGTAAGTGTATTTTTGTAAGACCTTTTGTAAGTGTATTTTTGGGGGTCTGAAACGACTAATCTAACTTACATTTGTACTTATGGGAACAAATTCGTTTGGTAACGGCACTCGAACAGCATTCTGGAAAGAATTTTCAACGAAAACCAAGGGTCCACTGTATTAAGATTAAATAAAGATTTTAATAAAAGTTAACCACTCTTATCTTTTCTAAATTTAAGTACATAGTTATTATGTACTAGGATTAGTCTGCCTGAAATGCCCCGGCATGATAGTGGCTTTCTTTGTACTTAGCAAACCAAAATTGTAATTACACATTGTACTTGTAGAAATAAAGATATTATTATTATTATTATTACTGTACACTTTACAAAGAAATAATTTATTTTATCTATCTTTTAACCTAGACCAAACCTAACCTAGACCAAACCTAACCTAGACCAAACCTGACCTAGACTAAACCTGACCTAGACTAAACCTGACCTAGACTAAACCTGACCTAGACTAAACCTGACCTAGACTAAACCTGACCTAGACTAAACCTGACCTAGACTAAACCTGACCTAGACTAAACCTGACCTAGACTAAACCTGACCTAGACTAAACTTAACCTAGACTAAACCTGACCTAGATCAAAACTGAGCTAGACCAAACCCAACCTAGACCAAACCCAACTAGACCAAACCAACCTAGACCAAACTAACCTAGACCAAACCTAACCTAGACCAAACCTAACCTAGACCAAACCTAACCTAGACCAAACCTAGACCAGACCTAACCTAGACCAAACCTAACCTAGACCAAACCTAACCTAGACCAAACCTAACCTAGACCACCTAACCTAGACCTAACCTAGACCAAACCTGACCTAGACTAAACCTGACCTAGACTAAACCTGACCTAGACTAAACCTGACCTAGACTAAACTTAACCTAGACTAAACCTGACCTAGATCAAAACTGAGCTAGACCAAACCCAACCTAGACCAAACCCAACCTAGACCAAACCAACCTAGACCAAACCTAACCTAGACCAAACCTAACCTAGACCAAACCTAACCTAGACCAAACCTAACCTAGACCAAACCTAACCCAGACCAAACCTAGACCAAACCTAACCTAGACCAAACCTAACCTAGACCAAACCTAACCTAGACCAAACCTAACCTAGACCAAACCTAACCTAGACCAAACCTAACCTAGACCAAACCTAACCTAGACCAAACCTAACCTAGACCAAACCTAACCTAGACCAAACCTAACCTAGACCAAACCTAACCTAGACCAAACCTAACCTAGACCAAAGAATAAAGAATAAAAAAGAATAAAGATTTTATTTCTTTGCAAAGGTTACAATTTGTAATTACAATTTAGGTTTTCTAAATACAAAGAGGCACTATCATGCCGGGGCATTTTGGGCACACTGATCCTAGTACATAATAACTACTTAAGCCTAGACAAGATAAGAGTGGTTAACTTTTTAATAAACCTAACCTAGACCAAACCTAACTTTGCTTAATCTAAACCTAAAAATGGCCACCCCTAACCTACATCAATCAACCATAATCTACATCAATGAAACCTAACCTACATCAATCAAATCTAACCTATATCAATAAAACCTAAATCAATTAATCCTAACCTTAGCCAATCAAACCTAAGTCAATCAGTCCTAATCTACAGCAATCAAACCTAGCTTAAATTTACTGAACCTAACCTAAACCAACACTTATTCAAACCCAACCTAACACAACCTAAAAAAAAAAAAAACAAGCCTACCCTAACCCAAGGTATGCCAAAACATTGACTAATCTTGATGGTATTGATGTCATCCTAAAATACTATTGGTACCATCAAAATATTTGTTATTCCCATCACCAAATGTAACCTAACTTTGATAAACAAAAGAAAAAAAGTCTAAGGCCAATTTGTACAAAATAAAACTATATTTCTAAACCTGCTTTATCTTGTACATTTTAAACAATTAATTATCACCAAACTCCACCCAGCAACTATTCTAAATACTGACCCCATGTTATATACCTGGAGAGGGTTTCGGGTCAACACCCCTGCCCACTCTGTGACCAGGCCTCATGGTGGATCAAGGCCTTATCAACCAGGCTGTTGCTGTTGGCCGCACACAACCCGATGTATGAATCACAACCTGGCTGGTCTGGTACTGACTTTACTCTCACAGAGTGCAATTATTTATCAATGTCACTGCCATTTTTGGGCTATCCTGGGTAATTTACACACACGTTACTATGTTTCATTGCAGATTACATAGGTATCGGTAGTTACAATGTAAATTGAGTGCAAGGAGAGCCACTGACATGCCATGGCATTAGGGGCAGCTTATTCTAGTCCTTAAAAACTATGTACTTAATATTAGAGAAATTTATTGAGTTTATTCTAGTTAAAAATTATTTTCAAAATTACAATATGATGATATTTTACTGTTTAAATTATTATATAATGATATTAGATATTAGATTGTTACAGGTGTTAAGATTCTTGAATGATAATATGGAATTGAGATTATCTTAAGGAAAATAACATTGAGCATTTTTGACATTAACTTATAATATGAGTAGGGGGTAACATAATAGTAACATATTAAAAATTGAGATTATCGTATAGGAAAGTAATAATGAGCATTTTTCAAAGTAGTTTATAGTATGATCACTTAGTTTTGGGTGAGTAGGTGGTTTCTGAGTCGAGTCTTAAATTGATTTTCAGACAAGATTATCTTAATATTTACTGGTAATGAATTCCAGATTCTGGGGCCCTTTATGTGCATAGAATTTTTACATAGGTTGATATGAACACGGGGTATATCAAAAAGTGATCTGTGTCTTGTGTTGTGGTCATGGGTCCTATTAAAGTTGGTGAGGAGAGTTTTGAGCAGAGGGTTTATATTAGAGTGTAAAGTTTTATATATGTAGTAGGCACAAGAGTAAGTATGAATGTTCTTTACGGTGAGTAGTTTGAGACTTTTGAATATTGGTGGAGTATGCTGTCTAGAGTGGGAATTTGTTATCATTCTGACTGCGGCCTTTTGTTGTGTTATGAGTGGTCTAAGGTGATTTAACGTTGTTGATCCCCATGCACAGATTCCATAGGTGAGATACGGGTAGATAAGTGAATGATATAGTGCAAGGAGAGCTGATTGAGGTAAATAATAGCGTATCTTTGATAATATGCCTACTGTCTTCGAGATTTTCTTGGAAATTTGTTGTACATGTGTTTGAAATTTAAGGCTACTGTCAAGGTGGATTCCTAGGAATTTTCCCTCTGTGAGTCTTGTGATGGGTGTACCATTGAGTGTTATGTTAAGTGGAACATTTGTGGCTTTGCTTCCAAACTGTATGAAGTAGGTCTTGTCAGTATTGCGAGTAAGTTTGTTAGTCGTCATCCATGTTGATATTTTCTGTAATTCGGCATTAACAGTGTTGGCCAGAATAACTGGATTTGGGTGAGAGAAGACATATGTTGTGTCATCTGCAAATAAAATGGGTTTGAGTAGTTGTGATGCATTCGGTAGGTCATTTATGTAAATGAGGAATAGTAGTGGCCCCAGGACACTTCCTTGAGGGACTCCGACTGTAATTTGTAGTGTGGAAGAGTTCGCTCCATTTGTGTACACGTATTGGCTTCTGTTGGTGAGGTATGACTTTAGGTAGTTGAGTGGGTGCCCCCTTATACCATAGTGTGCTAATTTTGTGAGCAGTAAATCATGGTCGACAGGGGTTGAGTACATTGTGTGAGACGAGGTAGGAATAGATTTGTCTATGAATTAATTTTTCGAAGATTTTAGAAAGCAATGGTAAATTAGAAATTGGTCTATAATTATTCAGGTCTGTTTGATCACCTCCTTTGTGGATCGGGGTGACCCTAGCTATTTTGAGAATTGATGGAAAGGTAGAGGCTTCAATGGATTTATTGAATAGTGTTGCTATAATTGGTGACAGTACCTGTGAAGCTTTTTTGTACATAAAAGTTGGTAAGCTGTTTATGTCTCCTGCCTTGTTTTTAAGGGTGTTGATTATGAGCGAGACTTCAATTGGGTTGGTAGGAGCTAGGAATAGCGTATTAGGGTAGGTGTTTGTGAGGTAGTCTGTTGGACGGGTGTTTGAGCTTGGGATTTTACTCGCTAGATTCTTTCCTATGGTGGAGAAGAAAACATTAAGTCTGTTTGCTGTCTCAGTAGGTGAGAGTGAGGGTTCATCTGCTCTTGATAATTTGATGGTGTTGTTTTTCGTTATCTTATTATTTCCTAGAATTGCAGATAGGGTCTTCCAGGTCTTTTCATATCACCTTTTATGTTCTGGAGTCTGTTCTCATAATACAATTTTTTTGATCTCCTTATCAGGCTGGTAAGGATTGATGAGTAGCGTTTGGATTGTTCTCTGGTTATTAGACCCCTTCTGTATTGTTTTTCATATTGGTACCTTTTGTTAATGGATTTAAGGATGCTGGGTGTTAGCCAGGGATTGTTAAGTCTCTTAGCTGTGATCTGTTTAGTTTTTAGGGCAATGTTTGTTATAGAGGTGGTGGGTTTTGTTAAGGAAATTCTTGATGCATTCATTAGTATCTGTATTTGTTTCTAACTCATTATGCCAGTCAATGTTAATCATAGCTGTTATAAAGTTATTTACAGCTGACTCATTATGTAGTCTGAAGGTAACTTTTGTAATATCTAGGGCAATTTACCAAGATTAGTTATGAGAAAGGTCGGATAGTGGTCTGTGGTGTTGTCTGTGATGATGCCTGATTTTAGAGGGGCTATAGTATTAGTCCAGATGTGGTCTAGTAATGAGGTACTAGTCTCGGAGATTCTTGTAGGTTTTGATATTGTTGGTAGTAACAAGCAGTTGCTCATAGTGTTTGTGAATTCTGTTACTTGTGGGTCCTGGTCATGTAGGAGATTTATATTGAAGTCTCCTGTGAGCAGCAAATGGTCTTTGTTCATGTGTGCATCAGTTATTAGGTTACCTAGTTTTTCACTAAAATGGTGAATGTTTGACTGTGGTAATCTGTAGATGTTTATCACTGTGAGGGGTTTTTGCAGGTCTTTTGATTTAAATTTAGCTATAATATATTCTCCATGCTCATCCCTTATGCAAGAGTTATTGATACATTCAAGTTGATCTGAGTAATATATAGCTATGATAGCTATATAGTATGATAATTTGTGTAACTGTATGTACCTGTACCTAAATAAAGCTTAAGCTTAGGGTGTCCTGAGTTCGATTTTTAAGTGGATAACATTGTAACTTCTTACTAGAAGGCAAGTAATATGATATATTATTGTTATTACATTCATGGGAGTGCTAAACCCACTGGGGTCATTGAGAGAGACAGGAAGACTGAGGGACAAACAGGTTCCATCAGTGGGGGTCAAGTTCAAGTTCCTCGTATCAAAGAAACTTTCATGAAGGTGACAAAGATGATAATGGTCACTACATAGTATATAAATAATTCTACTTTACACAATTCTACTTTACACTGTGATGCCGAGGGAGAGCTAAACCCTGATGGGTGATGGTCACTTGACTTTTTTTTGGGTTATCCTGGGTAATTTACACGTTACTATGTATGATAATTTGAGTACGTATTTGTATTTATGTGTACCTAAATAAACTTAATTAAGTTACATTTATTACCACTGTAATGACCAGGGAGTGCTAGACCCTGATGGGTGAAGATGACCTCACAGATGGCCTCAGATTAAGATGACCTCACAGATGGCCTCAGATTAAGATGACCTCACAGATGGCCTCAGATTAAGATGACCTCACAGATGGCCTCAGATTAAGATGACCTCACAGATGGCCTCAGATTAAGATGACCTCACAGATGGCCTCAGATTAAGATGACCTCACAGATGGCCTCAGATTAAGATGACCTCACAGATGGCCTCAGATTAAGATGACATCACAGATGGCCTCAGATTAAGATGACATCACAGATGGCCTCTGATTAAGATGACATCACAGATGGCCTCAGATTAAGATGACATCACAGATGGCCTCAGATTAAGATGACATCACAGATGGCCTCAGATTAAGATGACATCACAGATGGCCTCAGATTAAGATGACATCACAGATGGCCTCAGATTAAGATGACATCACAGATGGCCTCAGATTAAGATGACATCACAGATGGCCTCAGATTAAGATGACATCACAGATGGCCTCAGATTAAGATGACATCACAGATGGCCTCAGATTAAGGTAACATCACAGATGGCCTCAGATTAAGATGACCTCGTGGATCATAACACTCACCTCAGGTTAAGATAACATCACAAGGATCATAACACTCACCTCAGGTTAAGATAACATCACAAGGATCATAACACCTCAGGTTAATTATTATTATTATAATCAAATAGAAGCGCTAAACCACAGGGGTTATACAGCACCTCAGGTTAAGATGACATGACATTGATCATAACTAACACTCACCTCAGGTAAAGATGACATAAGGATCATAACACTCACCTCAGGTTAAGATGAAATAAGGATCATAACACTCACCTCAGGTTAAGATGACATCACAGGGATCATAACACTCACCTCAGGTTAAGATGACATCACAGGGATCATAACACTCACCTCAGGTTAAGATGACATCACAGGGATCATAACACCTCAGGTTCAGATGACATGACAGGGATCATAACACCTCAGGTTCAGATGACATGACAGGGACCATAACAAACACTCACCTTAGGTTGTTACAGCTGTTAACATTTAACAAACAATGACCTGGAGGTATGACCTTCTTGCCCACAATACTTGAGTTAACTTTAAGGTGACGATGAAGAAGATATTAAGTGATTAATGAGGAGCCATGAAGGAGCACCTTTACTCTACCTGACACTTGCTGACGCACTACCCACGCTGATGCACCACCGACGTTGACGCACCACCTGACACTTGCTATCTCCCCACACTCACCCACCAAGTTTTTTTTTATATTATTATTTTATACCTGGTTAAGTTTATTTAGATACAGGAACATATAAAAATTATACAGATACATATGATATTATACATAGTAACATGCAAAACAACCAAAGGAGCATTGTGATAAATTATATGTATGAAGTTTACACAGTCCTGAATTATAAAGTAGTCAACTCCCTCCATGAAAGAATCATTGAGGTCACACAGGCATCATGTGACCCAACAACTTGAAAGAGCTACCAGCAGTACAAACCAACCAGGGAGATTAAGGTTAGTTTAATATCTTTATTATGCACCCCATACCCATCCTGTGGGCGGTAGTCAAAAGATTGCAGAGGTACATAATGGGTCCAGGGACTGGGCCCCAAAGTTATGATAGCTGAGCAAGTTACAAAGGTAATGAACTCAGGTAGATCTGGTCACAATCATGACAAGTTACAAAGGTATTTACAGATTACAGAGGTACATAATGGGTCCAGAGACTGGGCCCCAAAGTTAAGGACAGCATGAATAATTACCAAGCTGAGTGTAGTAGGCACTTCCACACGGGCTGTACCGCAAAGGACGAGGAGAGAATTAGTCACCCTAATCACCCAGCACAAGAGAGAAATGTGGAAATACTTTGTTCTCCAGGCTAACCAATGCAAATACCATCCAGAACAGTTCTGGAGTAAGATCCGCTGGCTACTGTGGGCTAAACCCACACCCACACAACATCTTACACACTCCTTCACCGACTAAATGGTGAGGAAGTGACTACCCTTCTCGAGGACCCACAAGACCAAGCCAAGCTGATAGGTGAAGTGTGAGAGAAAATTCTCCCACACAATGATAGTAGAAGATTCAACAGTAACCACTACCAGTGGGTCAACCAATGGCGGGACGAAAACTGGGAAGACTTCCACCCAATACCATTAATTGATATATCTTCCCTCGAAAACGAACATCCCCTCACTAGACTAATTACCCTCAGGAAGATGACCCAAGTCATCCACTGAATGAGAAATAAGGCCCCTGGCCCCTCAGGCATAACAGCAAAACAATTAAAGTACCTACCCCGTAACTGCAAGATGTCTAGTAAATGTCTTTAATGCTGTCTTGGTGCTTGGACACTTCCTAGTGGCATTTAAGACAGCAAGGATGATTTTCATCGCAAAACCCAATAAGGGCAACCGGAAACCGGAGAACTACAGACCTATCTCCTTACCTGGAGATTTAGATTAGATTAGATTTTGCCACCGAAGTGGCTAGTTTATTGTGCACCCCATATCCATCCTGTGAACGGTAGCGCAAGAGCATATGGATACACAAAAGGCCTAGGCACTAGGCCCCAAAAGGGTTAACAATTGTACATTTGGATTTATATCTACATTTCACTTATCTGTTACAAGCAAATTTAGGAAATTTGCTTAGTATAACTGGTATCTTATTTTCATTAATATAGATATCTTGACATGTCACATAGGTTATTATACTGTCTATCTCTATATTCCTCAATAAGTGGACAATTAAGCACATAGTGTTCAAGACAGTGACCATATGCCTGATCACATAATTTGCATTTAGTTTGATCATCTGTGTCTCCCAAA
>WNWK01056300.1:0-11042 GCA_009830355.1 Cherax destructor
TTAAATAGTAATTTTGTTATGTTATGTATAGTGTGGTGAGTTATAGTACTGATATCTGTAGTAAGGGGATGTTTTGATAAGTATATAACTAATGCACATTGGTCAAATAGAGTATAGTAACATATAAACATAATGGACTTGGTATTGAGTATGTAGTAAGCTAGTATGAAATAAAAAATTAGATATAAACTAATAAGATACAATTACTAAAAACAAGGTAGCACCAATGAATTTGGTATTGGTTATGTATTAAGCTAGAATGAAATATAGTACAGTAAAATTAAAAAAAAAATTAGATATAAACTAATAAGATAAAATTACTACTAATAATGTAGCACCAATGAGTTTGGTATTGGTTATGTATTAAGCTAGAATGAAATAAAGTACAGTAAAAATTAAAAATTTAGATAAACTATTAAGTTTAAATTACAAAATTTGGTAGCACCAATGAGTTTGGTGTTGGTTATTTAATAAGCTAGAATGTAATTAGGTAAACTAGATATTACCTATGATATTAACAAGATAATAAGGTAGTTATAAGATATTTATAGAGTAAAGTAGGATGGATGGAGTACGTAGTATGCTAGTGTTTGGAAGGGGAATCCCCTTCCATTAACACTGCAGGTACCAAGTTCTTTTCTGGGGTTACTGGCCTTTTTCTTTTAATGCCACTAGGACCAGGTTGAGAGTCACTGGACCCCTCTCTAACAAAAAATCTGTCCAGGGAGCTCTGTGTCTGGCGATTCTTTAAAACATCCCTGAAATGGGACACCACATTGTCATTGTACAGGTGGCCAGCATGGCCTGCAGCAGCATAGTTAGGGTGATATTCACCAATAAAGCCTTGCACCCTGCTCCACATTCCACAAATCTCCTTAATCACTGAAGAAGGCACCTTCTTCCATCTCTGTTCCACCTCCTCCTCCTCTGAACCATTGTCCTGACCTGTGGTCTCTTGTTGCTGTTGCTATTGAAGCTCTTGTAGATCTTCAGTGGTTAGCTCTACATTGTGCTCCTCCACCAACTCTTCCACATCCTCACCACTTACCTCCAACCCCATGGACTTGCCCAGTTCCACAATTTCTTCCACAACAGGCTAAGGCTGAGGCTCAGGCTCAGGGTTCTGAGGCTCAGCCCCAAAACCTTCAAAATCCCTCTCTAGGACACAGTCTAGCCACAATTTTCTCCAGGCAGAGTTCAAAGTCCTGGTAGTCACTCCCTCCCAAGCCTTACCTATAAAGTTTATGCAATGCAGGATATGGAAATGATTTTTCCAAAAGTCTCTTAGGGTTATATTCATGTCAGTGGTCACATCAAAGCACTTTTGAAACATTGCTTTGGTGTAGAGTTTTTTAAAGTTTGAAATGACCTGCTGGTCCATGGGCTGGAGGAGAGGAGTGGTACTAGGGGGCATGAACTTCACTTTGATGAACTTAAAAGTCCTCCACAATTTTCTCTACCAAGGTTGGAGGATGACAAGGAGCATTGTCCATTATCAGGAGGCACTTAAGTGGCATATTATTTTCCTCGAGATATTTCTTCACACTGGGGCCAAACACGCCATTGAACCAATCTAAGAAAATGTCCTTTGTGACCCATGCCTTTTTGTTAGACTTCCACATCACACACAAATTAGACTTGGTGATACCGCATCTGCCAAACACTCAGGGATTTTCAGAATGATACACCAGTAAAGGCTTCACTTTGCAATCACCACTGGCATTAGCACACATCATGAGAGTTAGCCTGTCTTTCATAGGCTTATGTCCTGGGAGTGCCTTTTCCTCCTGTGTAATGTAGGTCCTGTTTGGCATTTTCTTCCAAAACAGGCCTGTTTCGTCACAATTGAACACTTGTTGGGGTTGGAATTGTTCAGCCTCTATGTACCCCTGGAATTCCTGCACATATTTTTCAGCTGCACTTTTGTCACAACTCGCTGTGTCACCATGCCTCACAACACTATGTATGCCACTTCGATTCTTAAATCTTTGAAACCAGCCTCTGCTGGCTTTAAATTCGCTCACTTCCGCACTCGTTGCAGGCATTTTCTTGACGAGATCATCTTGCAACTGCCTTGCTTTTTCACATATTATTACCTGCGAAACACTATCTCCTGCACTATCTTCCAGCACTTGCGATCTCTGTTTTGTGACCACATATGCACCTTTCGCAACAAGAGCTTCCTTGAATTTACATGTATTTTCCTTGGCCACAATGGTAGCGATGGTAGAATAGGCTTTACCATACAGCCTGGCCAGCTCAGTGATACGCACTCCACTTTCATATTTTTCTATTATCTCCTTCAGTTCTACTGTATTTCTGAGCCTCTTTACCACTAGGAGCTTTCTTTGGACCCATGGTAGCTTATTTAGCAGTTGCAATCACTAAAAACAGTGGAATAATGACAAAATACTGGTATGAATGCGTGGGTGGAGTGGGTGGTGGTTGCTCTCGCTTGTAAACACTAGCACACTGACGCTCCCTGGAGTGCCCGCACAGCTTGGCTACGAGGACGCATTCGGGACGAATATCATAAACCGAACGGATCATCGTAAGCTGAGTGAATATTTTGACGTAAAAATGTATCGCTAACTGATTTTATCGGTATCCGACGTTATCGCTAACCGAGGTACCACTGTATACACAAATACAGTTACATAGATTATCATACATAGCAGCATATGTGTACAGAACCTAGGATATCCCAAAAAAGTCAGTCAAAGTGACTTATTTCCTGTACCTGGCTTGGGCTTGCCATATATGATTTTTTATTCTTGAGCTATCTTATTGAAACTTGGGCAATGTATGATGGAATGATGCTTCTTAATGTACACCAAAAATGAATGAAATAGGATGATAAATAAGGGAGTTCACTTCTCAGCCATTAGCCGCCTCTTAGCGGTATATTTTTGTATGTTTTTTATGGTTTTATTCTCGTTTTTTTTGTCTCATTTGATAGAATGGAAGATATATAACAGAAATAGATATGATTTTGATTGGTTTCACAACGAAAAGTACCTTGAAACTGAACTCAAACTAGCAGAAATGTTCGATTTTTGCCGTGTACAAGAGTAAACAAATGACATCACTGTTCAATACGTGTCCAACTGGCCAGTCTAATATGCAGTCACGAATGGGTTGACATTATTTATACATTTATTACAATTATGCAGTAGTCTGCATAACAATAAATCTTCTATTTTTTGTGTATGAATTAACCCTTTCACTGTTGGTGACGTATAGGTACAGCTTACAAGCCAGTGTTGGTGACGTATTAATATGCCAAAATTCTAGCGGCTTCAAATCTAGTGGGAGAAAGCTGGTAGACCTACATGTGAGAGAATGGGGCTGCATGGTCAGTGTGCGCAGTATAAAAAAGATCCTGCAGAACGCAGTGCATAATTAGAAAAAAAACTCTGACCGTGTTTTTGGTTTTAAACTCCGACTTTGAGTGTATTTTCATATGCTATTTATGGTTGTATTCTCGTTTTCATGGTTTCATTTGAAAGAAAGGAAGATATATTACAGACAGAGATGATTTTGATTGGTTTCACAATGAAAAGTACCTTGATATTGAGCTCAGAGTAGCAGAAATGTTGGATTTTTGCTGATGTTCAAGAGTAAGCAAATGATGTCACCATCCAATATGTGTCCAACTGGCCAGTCTAATATACAGTCATGAATGGGTTGACATTATTTATACAATAATGCAGTAGTCTGCATAACAGTAAATCTTCTATTTTTTTGTGAATAAAAATTCAAAATGGAAAGCAAGAGTAATATAAGAGGGGCCTGGAGATGTGACTATACATTGCGAACAACATCCCCAGAAATGCCCAACATGCACCTAGTATCATTGAGTGTATTTTTCCCTATGTAGATAATGACATCCAACACAATATACCAGTCTCACAGTCACACATAACAAAGAGTTTTATACCAAAGCGATTACGTTTGCTTGGTATACTGTATATTGTTTGAATGACAGTTGTCCCTTGAACAGAATCAAGGACTCGTCAACAACAATGTTCTTGAATGGATAAAAGTAGGCACTGAATTTTTGCTTCAGATACATAAACAATTAGTTGTAGCTACAGTGAGAATAAAAGGTAGATGGGATACAAGGAAAATAGAAGCAACAAGTAAGAGAGTTGAAGGTTTATAAACTAAAAGAGGATGCAGTTAGGGTAAGATATAAACAACTATTGGAGGATAGATGGGCTAGTGAGAGTATAGGCAACAGGGTTGAAGATGTATGGGGTAGGTTTAAAAATGTAGTGTTAGTGTTCAGCAGAAGTTTGTGGTTATAGGAAAGTGGGTGCAGGAGGGAAGAAGAGCGATTGGTGGAATGATGATGTAAAGAGAGTACTAAGGGAGAAAAAGTTAGCATATGAGAGGTTTTTACAAAGTAGAAGTGATGCAAGGAGGGAAGAGTATATGGAGAGAAAAAGAGAGTTTAAGAGAGTGGTGAAGCAATGTAAAAAGAGAGCAAATGAGAGAGTGGGTGAGATGTTATCAAAGAATTTTGTTGAAAATAAGAAAAAGTTCTGGAGTGAGATTAATAAATTGAGGAAGCCTAGGGAACAAATGGATTTGACAGTTAAAAATAGGAGAGGAGAGTTATTAAATGGAGAGTTAGAGGTATTGGGAAGATGGAGGGAATATTTTGAGGAATTTTTAAATGTTGTTGAAGATAGGGAAGCTGTCATTTCATGTATAGGGCAAGGAGGAATAACATCTTGTAGGAGTGAGGAAGAACCAGTTGTGAGTGTGGGGGAAGTTCGTGGGGCAGTGGGTAAAAATGAAAAGGGGTAAGGCAGCTGGGCTTGATAGGATAAAGATAGAAATGTTAAAAGCAGGTGGAGATATAGTTTTGGAGTGGTTGGTGCTATTATTTAATAAATGTATGGAAGAGGGTAAGGTACCTAGGGATTGGCAGAGAGCATGCATAGTTCCTTTGTATAAAGGCAAAGGGGACAAAAGAAAGTGCAAAAATTATAGGGGAATAAGTCTGTTGAGTATACCTGGTAAAGTGTATGGTAGACTTATTATTGAAAGAATTAAGAGCAAGACGGAGAATAGGATAGCAGATGAACAAGGAGGTTTTAGGAAAGGTAGGGGGTGTGTAGACCAAGTGTTTACAGTGAAACATATAGATGAACAGTATATTTAGATAATGGTAAAGAGGTTTTTGTGGCATTTATAGATTTAGAAAAGGCGTATGACAGGGTGGATAGGGGGCAATGTGGCAGATGTTGCAGGTGTATGGAATAAGAGGTAGGTTACTGAAAGCAGTGAAGAGTTTATACAAGGATAGTGAGGCTCAGGTTAGAGTATGTAGGAGAGAGGGAGATTATTTCCCAGTAAAAGTAGGCCTTAGACAAGTATGTGTGATGTCACCATGGCTGTTCAATATACAGTGGACCCCCGAGTTTCGAAAGGTTCTTACTTCGTAAACTTCGTGTTTCGAAAGCTTTTTACGACTTCGAGAATCGTAAAACCGCTCGTGTTTCGTAACGTATTAGACCTGTCCGCCTGCTCCGCGCCTGCGCGGGACGCAGGACGCCGCCAGTGAAGCGTTGTTTAACATTGAGAGAACATTACCTAGCGCGCTCTTTCAAACATTCACACTACATTTGGTGTTTTTTTTGGTGATTTAGTGATTGTCACTGTGAAATAAGTCACCATGGGTCCAAAGAAGCTTCCTAGTGGCACCCCTGTGGTAAAGAAAGTGAGGAACACCATCGAACTGAAGAAAGAGATTATAGAAAAATATGAGAGTGGCGTACGTCTGAGTGATCTTGCCAGGATGTACAACAAAACCCCTTCTACTATCGGCTCTATCCTGGCAAAGAGAAATGAGATCAAGGAAGCTAATGTTGCAAAAGGGGTTGATATGTTAACGAAAAATAGATCGAAAACAGTGGATGAGGTTGAGAAGTTGTTGTTGGTGTGGATCCATGAAAAACAGAGAGCGGGTGATAGTGTTTCCATGGCGATAATTTGTGAAAAGGCAAGGAAGTTGCACGCAGATCTTGTCAAGACAATGCCTGCAACCAGTGGTGAGGCAAGTGATTTTAAAGCCAGCAAAGGCTGGTTTGACAGGTTTAAGAAACGTAGTGGCATACACAGTGTTGTGAGGCATGGTGAGGCAGCCAGCTCAGACAAACGTGCAGCTGAAAAATTTGTGCAGGAATTCCAGGGGTTCGTAGAGGCTGAACAATTCCTCCCCAACAAGTGTTTAACTGTGATGAAACAGGCCTGTTTTGGAAGAAAATGCCCAACAGGACCTACATTACTCAGGAGGAAAAGGCACAGCCAGGACACAAGCCTATGAAAGACAGGCTAACTCTCATGTTTTGTTCTAATGCTAGTGGTGATTTTAAAGTGAAGCCTTTACTGGTGTATCACTATGAAAATCCCAGACCCTTCAAGAATCACAGTGTTGACAAGAATAATTTGTGTGTGCATTGGAAGGCTAACACCAAGGCATGGGTCACTACGGAGATTTTCAAGGAATGGGTGACTGGAGTGTTTGGCCCTACTGTGAAGAAATACCTCTTTGAAAAGAAATTGCCACTCAAGTGCCTCCTGATACTGGACAATGCTCCTGCTCACCCTCACAACTTGCAAGAGTGTTTGTCTGACAAGTTTAATTTCATCAGAGTGAAGTTCTTACCTCCTAACACCACTCCTCTCCTCCAGCCCATGGACCAGCAGGTCATTTCCAACTTCAAGAAACTGTACACCAAAGCACTGTTTGAAAAGTGCTTTGAAGTGACCTCGGACACTGAGTTGACCCTAAGAGAGTTCTGGAAAGATCACTTCAACATTGTGCAATGCATACGCCTTATAGGTAAGGCTTGGGAGGGAGTGACTTCCAGGACTTTGAACTCTGCCTGGAGACCATTGTGGCCAGGTTGTGTCCAACAGAGGGATTTTGAAGGATTTGAGGCTGACCCTGACCTTGACCCTGACGACCCTGTGCCTGTTGTGGACTCTATTGTGGCATTGGGGAACAACCTGGGGTTGGAGGTGAGTGGTGAGGATGTGGAAGAGTTGGTGGAGGCCCACAGGGTAGAGCTAACAACTGAAGAGCTGCAAGAGCTTCATATGGAACAGCAACAGACCACAGCTGAGGTTATTGCTTCAAAGGAGGAGGATGAGAGACAGAAGAAGGTGCCTCTTCAGTGCTTAAGGAGATGTGTACAAAGTGGAATGAGTTGCAGACATTTGTTGAAAGACACCACCCTGAGCAAGCTGAAATGAGCCTTCTGTGCAGCCACTTCAGTGACAGAGCCATGTCGCACTTCAGGAAAGTGTTGAAGGGTCGCCAGAAACAGAGGACTCTGGACAGCTACTTCACCAGGCAGGGGTCTAGTGACTCTCAAGCTGGTCCTAGTGGCATTAAAAGACCAAGAAGGGAAGTAACCCCAGAGAGGGCTTTGACACCTGAAGTCCTTTGGAGGGGATTCCCTTCCAACCACTAACTCCTGCCCCTTTCAGCAACTCTACCTTCCAGATGCCTGCAACTCTTCAATAAAGGTAAGTAAATGTATATATATATTTTTGTTTTTAATTTAGTAGGTGAATATTTTTTGTGGAACGGATTAATTGTATTTACATTATTTCTTATGGGAAATAATGGTTCGAATTTTAAAACTCGTGTTAAGTACTAGCTCCTGGAACGGATTAATTCGATACTCGGGGTCCACTGTACAGTGGACCCCCGAGTAACGAGCACCCTGGAAATCATACGATTATGTAAGTATAATATTGTAAGTGCTTTTGTAAGTGTATTTTTATGGGGTCTGAAATGGACTAACCTACTTGACATTATTTCTTAAGAGAGTAAATTGATTCGGTAATGGCACTTGAGCAGGCTTCTGGAATGAATTTTGCTCGGTACTCGGGGGTCCACTGTACAGTCAACCCCCAGATTACGATGGCGTCGGATTACGTTAAAATCGGTTAGCGATACATTTTTCCATCAAAATATTGGCTCTCAGTTTACGATGATCCGCTCGGAATACGCTATTCGTCCCGGACGTGGACGCGTGGCCCAGCTGGGCCTGGGCACTCCATGGAGCATCAGTGTTCTATTGTTTACAAGTGAGAGCGACCACCACCCACGAATTCATACCAGTATATTGTCATTATCCCATGGTGGCTTATTTAGCAGTGCTGAAGTGAATGAATTTAAAGCCAGCAAAAGCTGGTTTGACAGATTTAAGAAGCGTAGTGGCATACATAGTGTTGTGAGGCATGGTGAGGCAGCCAGTTCTGACAAAAGTGTGGCTGAAAAATATGTTCAGGAATTCAAGGGGTACATAGAGGCTGAACAATTCCAACCCCAACAAGTGTTCAATTGTGACGAAACAGGCCTGTTTTGGAAGAAAATGCCAAACAGGACCTTCATTACTCAGGAGGAAAAGTCACTCCCAGGACATAAGCCTATGAAAGACAGGCTAACTCTTATGCTTTGTGCCAACGACAGTGGTGATTTTAAAGTGAAGCCTTTAGTGGTGTATCATTCTGAAAATCCCCGAGCGTTTAAGAGATGCGGTGTTGCCAAGTCTAATTTGTGTGTCACTAGGGTCACTAGGGACATTTTCCTTGATTGGTTCAATGACGTGTTTGGCCCCAGTGTGAAGAAATATCTTGAGGAAAATAATTTGCCACTTAAGTGCCTCCTGATAATGAACAATGCTGCTTGTCATCCTCCAGACTTGACAGAGCAAATTGTGGACTTTAAGTTCATCAAAGTGAAGTTCTTGCCCCCTAATACCACTCGTCTCCTCCAGCCCATGGACCAGCAGGTCATTTGCAACTTTAAAAACTCTACACCAAAGCAATGTTTCAAAAGTTCTTTGATGTGACCATAGACATGAATATGACCCTAAAAGACTTTTGGAAAGATCATTTCCATATCCTGCATTGTGTACACCTTATAGGTAAGGCTTGGGAAGGAGTGACTACCACCACTGCCTCTATCACCACTGCCTCTATCACCACTGCCTCTCACCACTGCCTCTATTACCACTGCCTCTATTACCACTGCCTCTACCACTGCCTCTATTACCACTGCTTCTACCACTGCCTCTATTACCACTGCCTCTACCACTGCCTCTATCACCACTGCCTCTATCACCACTGCCTCCATCGCCACTGCCTCTATCACCACTGCCTCTACCACCACTGCCTCTCACCACTGCCTTTACCACTGCCTCAACCACAACTGCCTCTACCACGACTGCCTCTCATCACTGTCTCACACTTAATGAACAAACTCCAAACAATTATCATTAGTGTGAAATGTGGATGAGCGTGCAGGGTATCGTTCTCTCGAGTGTAAACAACGCGGGACTGGCTCTCCACGCCTGCGCGGTGAGGCACCCAAGCACCTGGGCGGACAGGTGACGGACTTACTTGTTCGAATCGTGATACAGTGGTCCCTCGACTAACGTAATTAATCCATTCCAGGAGCTATTTCTCAACTCGAAACTTTCGTAATTCAAAACCTTGTTTCCCATAAGAAATAATGTAAATACAGTGGTACCCTGGTTTACGATATTTTTTTGTTCCAGAATGCTGTTTAAGTGCCATTACCAAACAAATTTATTACCATAAGGAATAATGTAAAATAGACTAGTCCTTTTAGACCCTCAAAAATACACTTACAAAAGCATTTAAAAAAATAAACTTACATAAAAGGGCGAGTTTGGAGACCATCGTAAACCGGGTTACCACTGTACAATTAATCCTCCACCCAAAAATATTCACAAAAATATAATATAAATAACATTTACTTACCTTTATTGAAGAGAGTTGCAGGCATCTGGAAGATAGGGAGGATGACAGGGCAGGGTGTTAGTGGTTGGAAGGAAATCCCCTCCAAAAGGACTTCAGGTAACAAGTCCCTCTCTGGGGTTACTTCTTGGTTTAGCGGCAGCATCCCAGCAGCCCTTATTCTCCAAAAACTCAGCGCCATCAAAGCTTGTGATGGCCTAATTGAAGGTACAACTGCACAAACCCACGTAGATCACATAATGACCCAAGAATACTAGAAATGCTACCCAAACCTTAACAAAATTGAAGATCTAAGGAAGACAGCCCTGCAAACCCAAACATCGCCCGCGCTGCCAGACAACGCCTAACCCAATCTAAAAGGAATAAAGCCTCCTCCATAGCTTCACTTGTGATACTATGAGCGGAAATCGCAGAGGAAACAACAACAGTACCAAGAAACCAACGCTAAGGACTTTGAAACACAACATGTCTACACAACAGAAAGCCGTGCATCAACAACCCCCACACCCCCGCCCGGACCCCGACGACAACAATAACATCACCCACCATGGCTGACTCTCCCACCAACCCCACCAGCTCGTAGGATTCCTTCCTGGGCATCAAGGTATGACTACTCCTGATACTATTAGGGAATACATCTTTGCCCTTGAAGCTGAAAACAAAGACATCAAAGCAAAACTAGTGAAATATGAATCCAAGCTAACTAACCTTGAGATCAAGATCCAAAACCTTGAAGGAAGATTACATCGGAAGTACTGACACACAAAATACTCTACAAACAGTTATAACCAGTCACACCGATCAAATAACAACTCTGAATATGAAGGTGGAAGCAGCAATCAAGGACTGGAATAACAACATGCACACTCGACTTGATGAATATTGATTTTCAAGATGACAAAACCGAACAAGATAACTTGTCTGATGCAGTTATAATAACAGCAACCCATTCCCAGAGACATAACTCAATCCCAGTGCAAGGAAACTGCTATCAGCATATTACAAGACCACCTACAAGTTAATGTGCAAAGGAATGAAATCAAGGAAACACGATTGCTAGGAAAACAAGGTAAACCTAGTATAATGATCAGACTTCATTCATATGATACAAAAAGAATCTAACTAAATCACAATTACAATGAAATGTGGAGTATACATCAACGAGTGCCTAACCAGGAAACGTCAAAACCTTCTGTTTAGGCTGAGAAAACTTAAACTGAGAACAAAATCCA
>WNWK01056301.1:0-11042 GCA_009830355.1 Cherax destructor
TATATATATATTCTTTCTTTCAACACGCGGCCGCTCCACCGAGGCAGGTGGCCCAAAAGGAAAACGAAAGTTTCTCCTTTTACATTTAGTAATATATACAGGAGAAGGGGTTACCAGCCCCTTGCTCCCCAGCATGTTAGTCGCCTACGACACGCATGGCTTACGGAGGAAGAATTCTGTTCCACTTCCCCATGGAGATAAGAGGAAATAAGAACAAGAACTAGCAAGAAAATAGAAGAAACCCAGAGGGTGTGTATATATGCTTGTACATGAATGTGTAGTGTGACCTAAGTGTAAGTAGAAGTAACAAGACATACCTGAAATCTTGCATGTTCATGAGACAGAAAAAAGACACCAGCAATCCTACAATCATGTAAAACAATTACAGGCTTCGTTTACACTCACTTGGCAGGACGGTAGTTCCTCCCTGGGCGGTTGCTGTCTACCAACCTACTACCTAGAATATGTATTATATATATATTATATATATATTATTTTATATTATATATATATATTTTATATTATATATATATTATATATATATATTATATTATATATTTTATATATATATATATATATTTTATATATATATATATATATATATATATATATATATATATATATATATATATATATATATATATATATTATTTATGTAGACAGCCTGACTGTCTGCATAGACAGCCATGCTGTCTGCCAGCTGAGTTCATATTTCGTGCCATGCTAGTTTCCATAGCATTCCGCCAGAGGGCAAGCCTGGTAGGCGTACCCACGTCTACCAGACCCGCCCTGGCCCACTCTCACTTGGCGCCCAAACTTCACTCAGTCAATAGGCCTACTCCTCTCCCTCTCGCACGGGGCATGGCCCTGGGCCATTGCCATTCTCCCGTCGAGACCGTTCCACTTCACCTCCAAGACCGTCAGTCCAGTTATTCCAGATGACCAGTCTGGGGACGCTTACACTGCCCTCTGCTGTAACTTCTACTGTCGAGAGATGTCACTCGCCAAGCCGCAGTTAAGCCTGTTGGCAGGCGACTGTCAGCCTCGGTCACAGCTTCAGTGAGCAGCCTGCACAAAGATGATGTCACTTTGACTGCTAGCCCACTCACTGCAGTATGGTGTATGCTGTTACGACCTCCAGATGTTTCGCCGAGTCGTCCCTGTCACGACTCGCTCCACACTCGCCAGCAGCCCCAGCTACAGCGACATTACCAGTCGAGGAATGTCCTCCTGAGTCGCTTGCCAGTCCTGTCCTGTTGCGACTACTGACGACGCCTCACTCGTGGGCACCAGCAGTTGTGCCCCAGGTTGAGTGAACCCCTGCAGCGACTACTACGATGTCTGCTTCACCTCCCAGATTAGACCGTACCCTGTTACGTCACAGCTCATGTCTCCCGTGTTGCAGTACGTGTCCAGGAAGGCGTGCAGTGCTGCATCGACGCTCACTGCCTTAGACCACGAAGCAAACCTTTTTTTTCTTCCCTCTCTGGAGGAAGTTTTTTTTCTATGTCCATATGTTTATGTATATATGTATTTTTCTTTCGTGTTCTGTGACCTGTTCTTGCGAGAGAGAGATTAGAGTTTTTTTTAATGCCATTCATGGTCGGGTCGACCATGGGTAGCGTGACCGAGCGATGTAGACAGCCTGACTGTCTGCATAGACAGCCATGCTGTCTGCCAGCTGAGTTCATATTTCGTGCCATGCTAGTTTCCATAGTATTCCGCCAGAGGGCAAGCCTGGTAGGCGTACCCACGTCTACCAGACCCGCCCTGGCCCACTCTCACTTGGCGCCCAAACTTCACTCAGTCAATAGGCCTACTCCTCTCCCTCTCGCACGGGGCATGGCCCTGGGCCATTGCCACAGACACGCAGCCTGTTACCCGCACCTTTATTACAAATAAAGTAAGAAGCCTCCGAAGCCTTATCATTGCATTCCCGCTACCACCAAAACGCCAAACAACACATCGTTATATATATATATATATCTATCTATCTATCTATCTATCTATCTCTCTATCTCTCTATCTCTCTATCTATCTCTATCTATATCTCTATCTATCTCCTCCAGCTCCCCCGAAGCCGGACGCGAGCCAAGTATGCAGCATGCGTTTCCCCTCTGGATGGCCACGCTGAGACGCTGGAACATGAACGTGGCTGCCCTTGGGTCCCTGGTGGTGGCGATGAGTCTGGAACCCAGTTCCTTAAGGAAACGTGTTGCATTTTTTCCCCACGCTCCCAAGGTCTCTGATCCCACTAGGACAAATTGATACTGTTGGCTTATGTCCCTGTACTTGCCGATCTTGTACTCCTCTCTGTGGTCAGCAGCTCCTCCCTGTCGCCCGACACTGTGATGGATATATATATATAATGGGGTCCACCTCTGGTGTAAATTGTGGGTCCCATAGCCTCGGAGAAGTGGATAAAAAGACTTCAAGGAAGAATATTTAGATGTCTTTCTGAAGCCATTTGAATATTCCACTTCCCCTACCACCCCATCTTTTATTAAATATATATAAAATTTATTTCAAGACAAAATACATTGTCAAAATACATTAACAAGAATACAATAGTGAGTAAAACAACATAGATGACAACTCAGAGCTACATGACAAATACTTCGTCCAGCTCCCCGGCAGTGGGCCGAGTGCCCAGAATGCTGCAGGCATTTCCCCTCTGGATTGCAACACTGAGTCTCTGAAAGAGGAAGCTGGTCGCCCTGTGGTCCTTGGTTTCTATGATAAGTTTTCCACCCAGCTCCTTGAGAAACTTTAGAGCACACTTGCCCCATGCTCCATGGGTCTCCGACCCTATTGGGATGAAGTTATAGCAAGAGGGAAGGTCTTCATATTTGCGGGTCTTCTGGGTCTCCCTGTGGCTGGCAGCTCCACCCCCTTCGGCTAAGGAGTGTGGCAGGTAGGTGTCTGCTAGTGTGGCAGCACAGGTGTAGTCCCAAGCAATCTGCTTACCATCCTTCCAGGGTAGCATGGTGGCTCCATCAGGACGCTTTTGACTTCCATCAGACCTCTGCACTTGGGGTTCCGGTTGAGCTGGGCAACGGGCTGTGGCGAGGCTTCTCTTTATGATGTCATTGACCTCCTCATGTCTAGCATACTTCCCTTCTGATGTGTGACACACTAGACCATGAAGTCCGAATTGATCAGCCGTCGCCCTGCCGCAAATACACCTATGTTCGGTGAGCATGGGGGCGGCTAGGCGAAGAGCAACACCAATCCGAATGGCCTGTGGGTTGAGTCGAGTCCCCAGAGAGGAATTGGGAACAGCTAGAAGGAAATCTCCTGAGTGTGGTGCCTTCACGGCTAGGAGACGAGCTTTGTCCTTTCCTGAAGCGTTGGTGAGCATTGCGTTGGCAATTTTTTCCATGATCGGTTTGTCCCAGTGGGACTGTTTGTGCTCTTTGGGAGGAGCTGGTCTACTGGAGGAGTCTGCCAGGATGTCCCACTGCACTGCTGCTTCAATGAACTTGGGGTCTTGAGCTCCCACCACACCTCTCAAACGTTCAAGGACAATCCTCTTGACTAATCCACAGGAGGCCAAACACGATGACAGAAATGCAGGTAAAGCTACCTGCTAGCAGTGGATTTAAATGCCAGAAGTAGGTTTTTGCAAGATAGGAGGTTGCCATTGGGATTGACATCTGCCTGTGAAGGCTGTGGGTTGCTCTCTTCTGGGGGCCAATGTGATCCTGCACACCCATTGTGTGCACGAATAAGGCCATCTCTGTTGTGTGCTCGAAACTCTCCACACACCTGACATGTGCCTCTTCTTTCATTGTTGGGTGCACCATTTCCCTGGCTTTGTGGCTGGCTGGCTGCATCATCTGCCATACCTCAAACTGTGTGGTAAGCCCGGGCCGTAAGGAAAATGGCACATGACACATACCAAATGTGGTTCATGGTGGTGGTGGATGAGCACAGGGATCTCCCATCCTTGAGGTGGGCAGTGGGGGAAGAGGGAGGAATGGGGGATGTGTGATTAGGCAGGCCGGCCGGACGCGTCACTATAACAACACTATATGACTGACACACCGCTATATACCACACATGCTATGCGCATACCGTGCGCATGCTAAACACATGCTATGCAATATACACTATACACGCAGTGAACAAACACTCCATTATCATAACATAGCAAGGGGTTAAATAACTTTACCCCTCACCCTCTTCTCCTCATCCTCCTCCATTAGGCCTTCCCTCACCCACCCATCGGATTCTTTTTCCGATGGAACCTTTAACGAAAGTGCTCTTCTTATATGCACTGGTGTTCCATACCGTCAGCTCTATGTTCATTCTTCTCTACATTACACCGCAGCCCGTATCCACTTGAATAAGTGGTATACACTCTGTTCTTTATATCTCTCCCCTTCGTGAGCATTGTCTATCCCAGATGTTGATTTTCTGGTTTCTTCCTTGCCACCTCCCCTTCTATTACTTGGCGATTTTAACGCACACCATTTTCTCTGGGGAGGGTCGCACTGTGACTCCCGTGGCGTTCAGTTGGAGGCATTTCTTGCTTCTCTACCCCTCCATGTTTTAAATACGGGTACTCCTACCCATTTTGATCCTCAAACTCATTCTTTCTCCTGCATCGATCTCTCCATCTGCTCTTCCTCAACTGTCCTTAACTTCACCTGGTCTGTCCTCCCGGACTTACATGACAGTGATCATTTCCCAATCATCCTTAAGTCCCTTCGTTTTTTCCACCTCCTCGTTGCCCACGCTGGCAATTTGACAGGGCAAAATGGGACCTTTACGCACACCTTAGTGCCTTTCATGAGGTTCCTTCCTCGTCCTCCATTGATGAGGTTTTACATCTCTCTTCATCCTCCGTCTTCACAGCAGCTTCACATTCTATCCCCCAAACCTCGGGTAAGCATTCTCAGAAGTGCGTTCCTTGGTGGTGTCCTGCTTGTGCTCGGGCAGTATGTTTGAAACGTGCTGCGTGGGGCAGGTATCGGTATAACAGAACCAGAGAGAGACTCCTTGATTTTAAGCAGAAGAGAGCAATTGCTCGCCGTGTCATACGTGACGCTAAACGCACTTGCTGGCAGGATTACGTTTCCACCATCACTTCGGCTTCCTCGATGAGTGCAGTCTGGAAGAAAGTGCGGAAATTGAGTGGTAAATTCTCCCCCGACCCGGCTCCTGTTCTTCAGGTTGCCGGTGTCGATATACCACACCCTCTTGCCGTTGCCACTGAAATTGGTAATCATCTGGTTAGCATTTCTCAGGGGCTCCATCTATGCCCCTCGTTCCTTTCTTCTAAGTTTGCCAGCGAGTTAAAGCCCTTAGATTTTTCTTCTCTCAGAAGAATCTTATAATGTGCCTTTTACCCTTCAAGAACTGGAGGCAATGCTCTCCGCTTGCCGATCATCAGCATCTGGGCCAGACGGCATACATATTCGTATGCTACAGCATTTACATCAGTCTGCTCTTACTGTCCTCTTACGACTCTTTAATCTTATATGGTCGCAAGGAGTCCTTCCCCAGCTGTGGAAGTCTGCTATTGTTCTCCCTTTTCGCAAACCGGGTACTACGGGACGTGATACCTCCCACTATCGTCCCATCGCTCTTACCAGTGCAGTTTGCAAGGTGATGGAACGTCTAGTTAATAGACGTTTGACGTATTTAGAGACGCACAATAGTCTCTTCCCTAGTCAATATGGCTTTCGTAAGGGCCGTTCTGCCATTGACCCCTTACTGTGCTTGGATACATATATTCGTAATGCCTTCGCTAATAACCACTCGGTTATCGCCATCTTTTTCGACCTTGAGAAGGCTTATGACACAACTTGGAGGTATAATATCTTGGCCCAGGCCCACTCCTTAGGCCTCCGAAGCAATCTACCATTTTTCCTTAAGGCCTTCTTAACTGACGGACATTTCCGTGTGCGGGTTCGTAATGAGCTTTCCCCGGAATTTGTCCAAGCTGAAGGTGTCCATAAGGGTTGCGTTCTGAGCACAACACTCTTTCTCCTTGCTATAAATAATCTGGCATCTGTTCTCCCATCAAATATTTGGTCATCGCTCTATGTGGATCACTTTGCCATAGCTTATGCGGGTGCTGACTGCCACCTCATTGCAGTTTCCCTCCAGCATGCCGTCAACCGGGTTTCCGATTGGGCCACCACGCATGGGTTTAAATTTTCTAGGGGCAAAACTCATCAAATTACGTTTACTAGACGTTCAGTGGTCTCTGATCATCTATTGTACCTATACGGCTCACGTATCTCAGAACGTGATACGGTCAGGTTTCTCGGCCTCCTGTTTGACCGTAGATTGTCCTGGAAACCTCACATTACCTCTCTGAAGGCAACTTGTCACAGCCAGCTGAACCTCTTTAAAACCCTCGCACATCTTTCATGGGGGCTGATCGTAGCACTCTCCTTCGCCTACATTCAGCCCTAATTTTATCGAAACTCGATTATGGTGACCAGATATATTCGGCGGCCTCCCCTGCTACTCTTTCCAGCCTTAATCCCATCCATCACCAGGGATTACGCTTATGCCTTGGTGCATTTCGTTCTTCCCTGGTTGAGAGCCTCTATGTAGAAGCGAATAGACTCTGCTTTCTCTCGTGCCAAACGGACTTTCTTCTCTCCTAAACCCTCTACTCCTGAGAACTCTCCAGTCCTCTGCCTTCCCTACATCTCTGGTCTCTCTAATCTCAGCAACTCTCTCCGTTCCTTAGACATCAAACTTACCTTTCGTCAGACTAACACTCTTCGCACTAATCTAGTTCATACCTCCCTCCTCCACAGATTCTCCTGGTGTCTACTCTATTTCTTGCTCCTCCTGTCATCTTCAGTACTTCGGAGAAACTGGCCGATCTCTTTCTGACACACTCAAGGAGCACAAAAATAGTGTTAGGCTTGCCGACACTAATAAAGCTCTTTTCTGTCATGTCAGAGATCACAGTCATCCTATAGATTGGTCTTCTGCTAAAACTGTCTACCCTACGTCCAACTTTCATAGTCGCCGCCTGGTTGAATCCTCCCTTATACACAACTTTCCCTGTATGATTCTTAGCCCTGGCTTTGTCTCTGTTGATGCTCTCCTCTCTCATTACATTGTTAAATGCTCTAAACTTCAGAACACCCGTGACTTAACCTGATTCCTTCCCCTTTCATCTCTTCCCCCTTCTCCTTTTTTCTCCTATGGGTTTTCCTTTCTTTCTTTTCTTTTGCCTTGTATTTGACGTTCATTTTATTCGCCTTTCCTCCCTCTATGTTCTCGTCCCACCCTTGCAGGCCGCTAGCCTCATTGCAGTGCTCCCTTCCTAGAATATGACTGTCTCCACTACTACTATTACTACTACTACCACTTCCACTACTTACTTATTTCCCCACTCTCTTGTACCCTCCCCGGTCTGCCTGCCTATAAATACCCCTTCCTCCGTCTGTGTGTGTTAGTGTGACTTTGTAAATGGTCCAAGTCGGGCCGAAACGTCGTTGTAAGCTCCTCTCTTTTATATGTGCGGGTTGTGTGTGTATTATTCCATCCTTGTCCGATCGTTGTGATGCACATTGCATTCGCTATTATGTTCGCTCTCATGATCTCCGCAATTCTTCCATGTATAGGATTGTCACAGATGTTAGTAGACGCTCGTTATTTGTTCGTTGCCCCTGTTTACTTCGTCCCTTTTCTCTTCATCTACATTCACTCTTGTCTTCCCTTCAGCTACCGCCTTTATATGTTCATGTGGCCTCTCACTTTCCCCTACCCCCTTGGGAAGTTCCTGCTGTCTGTGTCTGTTCTATTCCTCTACCTTGCGCGAAAGCCCAACTACCTACGGCGGCTCTCGCTTTTTTCTAGACCACTCGCTTCATTCCCATGCCATCGCAGTGTGCACCGATGGTTCAAAGTCGTCTGACGGCATTGGATTCGCAGCAGTGTTTCCGGACAGCGTCGTACGAGGGCATCTATTACCCTCGGCTAGCATATTTATGGCTGAATTGTATGCCATTCTTGTTGCACTTATCCGTATTGCATCTATGCCTGTATCACCATTTGTGGTCGTTTCAGACTCCCTTAGTGCTTTACAGGCTATCCGTAAAATTGATACACCTCACCCCTAGTTCTTCGTATCCACCTTTGGTTACGCGCATCTTTAGCAAGCATAAAGATATTGTCTTTTGTTGGGTCCCTGGTCATGTTGACGTACAGGGCAATGAACAGGCAGACACTGCTGCGCGGTCAGCAGTACATGACCTTCCAGTTTCAATAGAGGTGTTCCTTTCACGGACTATTTTGCGGTCATTGCTACCACCTTCGCACCCGTTGGCAACAACGCTGGTCTGACCTGCTGAATAACAAACTTCATTCTATTAAACCGGTTATAGGTTTCTGGCCTTCTTCTGTCACCAATGTCGAGGTTGGGAGACTACACTCTCCCGTCTTCGCATCGCCACTAGTCTTACTCACGGGTATCTCATGGAGAGGCTCCCTGCCCTCTCTGTGAGCATTGTCAGGTTCCAGTGTCTGTTCGACATATCCTGTTGGACTGCCCACTCTATCAACGAGCACGCAGAATTTACCTCCAACGACGTCTTCGCTCTGCGGCCCTTTCTTTACCTTCCTTCTTGCAGATGGACCTCCTTAATCCTGATCTCTCATTGACTTTTTGACAGAAACTGACTTACTACACAAACTCTGAAGATTATACCTCTAGCACCTCCTCAGTCCCTTCCTCGATCTTTGCTACCCTCCACCCCTGCACTATCCACCGTCATCTTGCACTCCATACCCTACTAATCGTCCATCTCCCTCTTACAACCCACTCTCCCTGCATCCTACAATAACCTGCAGCGCTGTATAACCCCTGTGGTTTTGCGCTTCTATTTGATTATAATAATAATCAAGGAGTAAGTGGAGCAGCTTCCATTCAAATTCTTTATTTTTTCCAAATTTCTTTTATTTTTGGTGTATGTTTAGAAGCATATACATGTATGTAGAAGAATATGAGAAAGTTTTAATAAGATTGGCCAACAAACAACTGAGAAAAAAAATATTTACTGATTTTGACAAATGGCAGCACGATATGACAAATTGGCACTATGAGTGGCTCTTCCGACAATCCCCACTGTTAGAATACGTCTAACACGATGTTCTTATGGAGTCAATATCTATTACCCTCGGCTAGCATATTTACGGCTGAATTGTATGCCATTCTTGTGGCACTTATCCGTATTGCATCTATGCCTGAGTCACCATTTGTGGTCGTTTCAGACTCCTTAGTGCTTTACAGGCTATCCGTAAATTGATATACCTCACCCCCTAGTTCTTCGTATCCACCTTTGGTTACGCCGTATCTTTACAAGCATAAAGATATTGTTTTTTGTTGGGTCCCAGGTCATGTGGACGTACAGGGCAATGAACAGGCAGACACTGCTGCGCGGTCAGCAGTACATGACCTTCCAGTTTCATATAGAGGTGTTCCTTTCACGGACTATTTTGCGTCATTGCTACCCACCTTCGCACCTTGGCAACAACGCTGGTCTGACCTGCTGAATAACAAACTTCATTCTATTAAACCGGTTATAGGTTTCTGGCCTTCTTCTTGTCACCAATGTCGAGGTTGGGAGACTACTCTCCCGTCTTCGCACGGCCACACTCGCTTACTCACGGGTATCTCATGGAGAGGCTCCTGCCCCTCTCTGTGAGCATTGTCAGGTTCCAGTGTCTGTTCGACATATCCTGTTGGACTGTCCACTCTATCAACGAGCACGCAGAATTTACCTTCAACGACGTTCGCTCTGCGGCCCTTTCTTTACCTTCCCTTCTTGCAGATGGACCCTCCTTTAATCCTGACTCTCTTGTTGACTTTTTGACAGAAACTGACTTACTACACAAACTCTGAAGATTATACCTCTAGCACCTCCTCAGTCCCTTCTACCCTCGATCTCTTGCTACCCTCCTCCCCTGCACTACCCACCGTCATCTAGCATTCCATACCCTACTAATCGTCCATCTCCCCCTTACACCTCACTCTCCCTGCATCCTACAATAACCTGCAGCGCTGTATAACCCTGTGGTTTAGCGCTTCTATTTGATTATAATAATAATTATGGAGTCAATTATTCTAATGTACCTTATATTCGCTGAAAAATTATATTTGGTACGCTTTTGGCATTCACCAAAATATCTGCCTTTTCCCCCCACAAAATAAAAAATATTTGAGTTATTAAAAATAACCTTTAATAAAGTCAAACACAGTTTTATATTGTCTGTAAAATCATTTCGATCCACTCATTAATAATGGCGCAATGACAAGCAATAGGCGAAAATCTTGCTTCGAGATATTCGGTGAACTGGACTAGCTAATTGCATCACTAGTAACTGAATTCACAAACACTATGAGCAACTGCTTGCTGCTCCCGACAATAACAAAACCTACGAGAATCTCTGAGACCTGTGCCTTCTATTAGACCATATCTGGACTAACACCATATCCCCATTAAAATCAGGCATAATCACAGACAATACCACTGACTACTACCCGACCTTTCTCATAACAAATCTCGGAAAATTACCACTAGAGACTACTAAAGTACCTTCAGACTACATAATGGAAGCTAAAATAGCTTTATAACAGCTATGACAAACACTGACTGGCAAACAGAAATAGACAACTTCCCAGATACTGACTTATGATTAATAATTTTCTTAAAAGACCAATACAGTGGTACCTCGACTTACGATGGTCCCCAAACTCACCCTTTTGTAGTTTATTTTTTAAATGCTTTTGTAAGTGTAATTTTGGGGTCTAAAAGGACTAGTCTATTTTACAACATTTCTTAAGGAGATAAATTCGTTTGTAATACACTTGAACAGCATTCTGAATGAAAAAATCTAAGTCGAGGTACCACTGTACCTCTATAATAAGAACGCCCTAAAAACTAAACAAATCACAATTCAAAAGATTAAATAGTCCCTGGCTAACCCCAGCATACTAAGTCCACAATATAAAGCACCTATATGAAAACAGTACAGAATGGGACAAATATCAAAGAACAAACAAA
>WNWK01056302.1:0-11042 GCA_009830355.1 Cherax destructor
CCGGTCTGTGACCAGTCCTCGCCCGGACTGTGACCAGTATTCGCCCGGACTGTGACCAGTCCTCGCCCGGACTGTGACCAGTCCTCGCCCGGACTGTGACCAGTCCTCGCCCGGTCTGTGACCAGTCCTCGCCCGGTCTGTGACCAGTCCTCGCCCGGTCTGTGACCAGTCCTCGCCCGGTCTGTGACCAGTCCTCGCCCGGACTGTGACCAGTCCTCGCCCGGTCTGTGACCAGTCCTCGCCCGGTCTGTGACCAGTCCTCGCCCGGACTGTGATCAGTCCTCGCCCGGACTGTGACCAGTCCTCGCCCGGTCTCTGACCTGGCCTCGAGCTATGCCAGAATGAATCAAGTGGTTTCAACAGCTTGAATCAAGGACGATGTGCACTTGTTTATTGTTCCATTACTCTGGCTCTAGTTACACTACACAAGCCATGAAAATTAGAAACATCTGATGAGGCTTCTCGCATTATGAGCGAAAAACGAAAAGTTGGAATTAAAAAGAAAAAAACCGTTTACGGCTCACATTGAGCCATTGAAACATCTAAATTATTGGGAACGCCTTCAAGTCTTGAACATGTACTCATTGGAGCGGAGGAGAGAGAGATACATGATAATATATACATGGAAAGTACTTGAGGGCCTGGTCCCAAATCTGCACACTGCCATAACAACATACTGGAGTGAGAGATATGGGAGAAAGTGTAAAATAAACCCATTGAGGAGCAGGGGTGCGGTGGGGACAATACGGGAGCACTGTATTAACATCCGGGGTCCCAGACTATTCAACATCTTACCAGAAGATATCCGAAACACGGCTGGAACCAGTGTAGAAGCCTTCAAGAGGAAACTGGACAAATATCTTCACCAGGTGCCAGATCAACCAGGCTGTGATGGATATGTGGGGCAGCGGGCCTCCAGCAGCAACAGCCTGGTTGACCAGGCAAGCACCAGACGAGCCTGGCCCATGGCCGGGCTCAGAGAGTAGATACTCTCGAAACTCTTCAAAGGTATATCAAAGGTATCACTAACACTTAATATTGCGCACTGTAGCACACACATGCGGTCACTACCTCACCCATCACTAAACTGATCACAGTCGTTGACATGTGAGGTTGAGGCAGAGCCACTGAACCAGCTTTCTCTCTCAGAACCACTGAACCAGTTCTCTCTCAGAACCACTGGTTCACCTGTCAAGTGTTTTGTCATATTTCTTCAACTCGACTGTTAGTGGTCAAGGAATATATCTGGAACTTATTTGAAGATATTTTATTTATTAACAGTTCATTTTTTAATTTATATTACGAATCTTAATCTAAATAACTATAGCTGGATACCAGAAATGCTTCACTGACCAAAGTACTTAATACCATTTACACGTCTGGTTCCACTAATGAGCCACATTAGTGTTGTACCTGACTTCTGGTCTAGTGTTTAAGATCTGGTCATATGTCTATGCAACACAGCATGTATACTTAGAGGGTTGTATTTCTCCCAGAATATATACATACTGAGACATTACTTTATTCCTTATTTTAGTGATTGAATTATTTATGTGTTAGTGGACAGCTTACCAAGCAGCCTTTATGAGCCTAGTGTAGGTGATAGGTTTTAAACTTTAACCAACCAACCTATGGTATAGGCTTCAAGGGGATATATATACACGAAACATTGCATTTTTCTCATATTATATATGCTTAGAGTATATTTCAATTGAAATCTTTGGATTTTTTTTATATTTTATTAAAAACATTATTACAATACACAAAACACCATAATAACATAAGCCAACAACGGCCTTAAACAAAAGTCCTTAATATATACCAACATCAGACACTGAACATCATACACATTGTCCATACCCATGCCCGTCTATCCACATCCTACCCATGCACCCTACTGACATTGTTATACACAAAGTATACCATCATAAGACATATGTGACATTTTTCCAATATGCATATCTGTCCCTACATTACATACATACCTAATTCAACTTATGCTTATTTACATGCTAACAATACATAGATAAGCATGTTACACAATATAACAAAACCGAAAGACAGACTACCCCTTATATGTATGTCATTCACCTTATCTTACACACTAAAACAAATAAGTACATAATATCATGCCCCCCATCACTCCTTGCTTACGCCATGATACACTAAAAGTTCATGCTAGTATAACCCCCCTCCCTCCCCGAAAAACAAAATAACATGATCCAAAGCAACCTGAAAAATATATACCAATCGATATACACCTGTAGTCATGCTCATTCCCCTCCGATAAAATACCAACTAAACCCCGTTTTATGGAACATACTTCCATACCCTAATTCTTTACCAGCCTAAACAGGTTGTACATTGATCCCTACTAAGCATGGCCTCTCCATGAACCATTTACAAAAACATTTTCCAAGGAACTTTACAATTATGTATAATACTTGTAAGTACCATATAAAATACACATAACACCAGTGAGCCAGATCGTGCTCCGACAAATAAATCTATAATTATACACAATATATATACCTACACCTTTATACCTGACACAAAATAATACTACAGAATACTCCCAAAGGGTTCCAACCCCTTTCATTAATATATCCAGGTGCCATAAACAAGACACCTCCAAACCATTGAGACCTCCGAAACAGAAGGGACCCCCACCAACATCCATTCCAAACACCAATACGTGCAAACCCTTCTTAATCTACCTACCTCCCCTTCTTACATACCCGCCCCTCACCTCACGCCCCCATAATCCTCCCCACCCTCCCTTCCTTACCCCCACCCTCCCTTCCATAACCCCCACCCACCCCACTACCAACACCAATCACCTCACCAACCTCAACATATCCTGTCAAATCCCTATATTCTTGCACAAAAGCCTTCTCCCATGCTTCACCATACACCATTCTATTCCTACATTTAGTGCTGTAAAACCCCGCACATAAAGCTCTAATTCTAACATTCCCCTCTACCTCCCTCATTCCCCAAGAAATGTGAATAAAATCCAACACCAAATAAGACACCCCTCGACGTATGCCTTGCGACAATTGCCCCAAATCTAAACTCAAAGCTCTTAAAACTGACACCCCCCACCCCCCACCGACCTCAAAAGCCTTCCAAATCAATCCCTCACGACCTCCATACTTCTACAAAAATACATGGCATGATAAGCCATATCAACCTCCCCACACCTAACACACATCCCACCCCCAAGGATCCCCATAACATTTAACTGCTCCCTAGATGCCAATATACCTTGTAAAAACCGAAACCCTGTTTCCCTTACCTTTGGATGCACCTTTAATTTATCAAACCACTTCCATATCGCCTACCAATCAAATAATGGAGAAACCCCATACCCCTGCACCACCTTTCCTTCCCTTCCCAGCCAATCCAAACGAGTGACCCTTCACCTCCCCGGCTCTGGCATCACCAACAATTCCCTTAATATCGCCTCACAAAACAAAACATCCCTCCCATCCCACCACCTTCGCACCTCCTTCATTACTAAACCAACTCTCCGCCCCCTATCTCCCCCCCTCATCAGATACTCATGCCTTACAAACACACTTTTCAATCTACTCCTCAAAGGCACCAGCCCCACCCCCTCCACCGAACCCCTAATTCCACTATCTCCCTACGCAGCCAGTGCCTCCTATACCACCGCCCTAAACCACAACTTAGAATACACCAAAGCATTAACCACCATCGCCCTTTGCAATAAGGTTACCTCCCCTACCCCCCAACCTCTCATTTTTGCAATTGCTATTTTCATATTGTCGTTGGGCCTCCCTTCTTACCTGTGCATATTCATTTCTGGCTCTACGGCTGTGTGTGTGTGTACTCACCTAGTTGTGCTCACCTGGTTGCAGGGGTCGAGTCACAGCTCCTGGCCCCGCCTCTTCACTGACCGCTACTCGGTCACTCTACCCGCTCCATGAGCTTTGTGTGTTTTAGTTACAATTTTGTCCAAGGCACATGTCAATTAGAAACTAGGCATGTTGTATATGTGTGTGTGTGTGTACTCACCTAATTGTGATTGCAGGGGTCGAGACTCAGCTCCTGGCCCCGTGTGTGTGTGTGTGTGTGTGTGTGTACTCACCTAGTTGTGGTTGCAGGGGTCGAGTGATAGCTCCTGTCCCCGCCTCTTCACTGGCCGCTACTGGGTCACTCTCACTGCGCCATAAGCTTTATTATACCTGTGTGTGTACTCACCTAGTTGTGGTTGCAGGGGTCGATTCATAGCTCCTGGCCCCTGTGTGTGTGTGTGTGTACTCACCTAGTTGTGGTTGCAGGGGTCGATTCATAGCTCCTGGCCCCTGTGTGTGTAGGTGTGTGTGTGTGTGTGTGTGTGTACTCACCTAGTTGTGGTTGCAGGGGTTGAGTCATAGCATGCAAATCACGGAACCCGTTCCGTGATTTGCAT
Source organism: Cherax destructor (assembly GCA_009830355.1). Classification (NCBI taxonomy): domain Eukaryota; kingdom Metazoa; phylum Arthropoda; class Malacostraca; order Decapoda; family Parastacidae; genus Cherax; species Cherax destructor. The sequence goes on from WNWK01056302.1 coordinate 4,439, forward strand.
GCAATCATGTTATATTGATTTTGTAAGTCATGATGGCGTCTTTGAAGGGACTTGAGCTAGAGTATGACACAGACACGCTGGTGTGGGATTCGTCTGCGAAAACCTGTATTTGTGGTCACAGTGGTGACCTTTGCTAACCTCCCTATAGTGTATAGCAATATACCTATTTGGATGACTCTTATTAGAGCCAGCTGGCTCAGTGGTTAACTCACTGGCCTCTGAGTTTTAGGACTAACTTACCATGGCTCAAGTCCCACCCGTTCCCTGATTTATCTACATCTACATCATTGCTTCTTTCCTGTTATATATTATTTGACCCACTGTTGTGTCTCGCCTGTTTCTCTATCTGCTCTCGAAATCTCTTCTGCCGCACTGTATCAAATACCGTACAGTCCAAAAATATTCAGTCTTACAACTTTTTTTTCTCTCTCTCTCTCTCTTTCTCTCTCTCTCTCTCTCTCCTCTCTCCTCTCTCTCTCTCTCTCTCTCTCCTCTCTCTCTCGCTCTCTCTTCTGTTCATTTCCGTTACTTTGTCATAATTCTTTTTTAGTGGGTATATTATCTCTACTACCATGCTAGGTGTTCAACCACTTTCATTTCTATTGTGTGGTTGGAATTTGTTTTATACTCCGATGAAACTTTTATTTCCTCACGTTTTCCATATCGGAGTAATTGAAATTTCTCATCATTGAACTTCATATTGTTTTCTGCAGCCCATTTAAAGATTTGGTTGATGTCCGCCTGGAGTTTTGCAGTGTCTTCAATGGAGAACACTGTCATGTAGATTCGGGTGTCATCTGCAAAGGAAGACACTGCACTGTGGCTTATATCCCTGTCTATGTCCGATATGAGGATGAGGAACAAGATGGGAGCGCGTACTGTGCCTTGTGGAACAGAGCTTTACACCGTAGCCGCCACAGGCTTTACTCTGTTGAATACTACTCTTTGTGTTCTATTTGTTAGGAAATTATAGATCCATCTACCAACTTTTCCTGTTATTCCTTTATCACGCATTTTGTGTGCTATTACACCATGGTCACACTTGTCAAAGGCTTTTGCAAAGTCTGTGTATATAACATCTGCATTCTGTTTGTCTTCTAGAGCATCCAGGACCTTGTCGTAGTGGTCGAATAGTTGGGACAGACGGGAGCGACCTGCTCTAAACCCATGCTGTCCTGGGTTGTGTAACTGATGTGTATCTAGATGAGTGGCGATCTTGCTTCTTAGAACCCTTTTAAATATTTTTATGATATGGGACGTTAGCGCTATTGGTCTGTAGTTCTTTGCTATTGCTTTACTGCCCCCTTTGTGGAGTGGGGCTCTGTCTGTTGTTTTTAGTAACTGTGGGACGACCCCAGTGTCCATTCTCCCTCTCCATAGGGGTCAGGATATCAGATAGGTGTGTGTCTACCTATCTGGTACCTCTCTGTTGCAGCTCTATTGCTAGCAACTGCTTAGCAATAGAGCTGCACAAGTGAGTGGGCCCCATTCACTTGTGTTGTCTTCTCCCCTTAGCTACACTTCACCTCTGATTTCTAAAAAATAAGTCTCTGGCCTCATGGTTCTGCTTTTGGCTGAACTACTACCCTGCATCACGGTTAAGGGACTAATCACCTCGCAATTACCCTCCACTTGTGCTTTGACCAATATTATAATCACCTCTGTACTCACCTAATTGTGGTTGCAGGGGTCGATACTCAGCTCCTGGCCCCGCCTCTTCGCTGTCCGCTACTGGTTCTCTGCTCTCCCTGCTCCATGAGCTTTATCTTGTCTTAACTAGTATGGTCCTCACTATATCGTTCGCTAGACTATTTCACTTCGACTGATGAAGCCTGCTGTGCAGGCGAAAGGTTTCATCAATAAAACATCGTATGACAGAAGTCCTACACCAACTGAAAACAATTTTGGAGCAGAGTCACAGTTACTCTCCTCCACTCCAGACCAACAGATATTCATGTCAGCAAACAAAACTCCCTTAAATTCCATCAAAATAACGACATTTATCTTTGCAAATATACAGGGTCTAAAGCCATCAACAAAAAACAAAATACCTTACATGAAGGGACTGCTCACATAGACCCAAATAAAGGATCATTTTTACAACGAAATATGGATCCCAGGTTATAATCTATTCAGATGCAACAGACTAAACAGGCAACAAGGAGGGGGTTGGTTTGGCTTGTACGTCAAAGAATTACTAAACACCTCAAATGATGTAGTTGAAGTCTAGGCAGCAAAGATCGAAAACCAAAATCCTGTCATTGTGGTGGTATACAAGCCTCCGGATGCAACCTCCCAGCAGTTCCAGGAACAGCTTCCGAAAATTGACCACTGTCTGGAAAATCTCACAACTCCTGCCCCAACCATCTTGCTACTGGGAGATTTCAACCTGAGACACCTAAAATGGAGTGTACCAAACAATGTTTTATCAGAAATCACCCCAGAAAGAAACTCAGATGAAAATTCACACACCAATTCACTGAACCAAATTCACCTTAAACCAGCAGATATTAGAGCCTACAAGACTAGAAAATACGCTGGACCTCATCTTCACGAAAAGCGACAATCTGATACGTAATATAACCGTATCAAAGACTCAGATCACAACATAATAGAGGTACAGACATGTATGCACAGGGCTCCTGACCAGCAAAATGTGATCATTCATGAGGGTGTCTTCACAAAATTCAACTTCATTAAAAAAAACATACAATGGGAACAAGTTAACCATTTCCTAAATGAAACAAGCTGGGAAGATATCCTTACAAACACGGATCCGAACCTTTGAATAGAAAAAAAATAACTCTGTGACACTTGAGGTCTGCTCAAGGTGCATTCCATTAAGAAAAAGAAAGAGAAGAAGTAAACTAGAGAGAGACGCTCCCTATACAGACGAAGGCAAAGAATCACAGAGCTGCTGAAAAGGGCCAATATATCTGAAATACGAAGAGAGGCACTGGTCAGAGAAATAGCAAATATCGAACTTAAGCTTAAGGAATCTTAAAGGATAGAAGAATCTCTGGAAGAACTTAAAGCCATCAATTAAATTGAAAGAAATCCAAAATACTTCTTCTCTCATGCCAAATCTAAGGGAAAAACAACATTCAGTATTGGACCTCTGCTTAGACGAGATGGGACCTATACAGATGACAGCCAAGAAATGAGTGAGATACTATAGTCCCAATACGACTCGGTATTCAGGAAGCCGTTAACCAGACTAAGGGTCGACAATCTAAATGATTTTTTTATGACCGAGACCCAAAATTTGGTCATTTTAAAAATCTCTGATATTATCTTAACACCACAAGACTTCGAAAAGGAAATTAATGATATGCCCAAGCACTCTGCCCCAAGCCCAGACTCATGGAACTCCATGTTCATCAAAAACTGCATGCATTCATGCATTCAGCATTCCATGGAGAGGGAGCATGGACACAGAGGTCATTCCACACTCACTAAAAGCAACAGACATAGCCCCACTAAACAAAGGTGGCAGTAAAGCAATTGTAAAGAACTACAGACCGATAACACTAACATCCCATATCATAAGTGTTCTAAGAAGCAAGATCGCCAACCACCTAGATACCCATCAGTTAAACAACCCAGGGCAACACGGGTTTAGAGCAGGTCGCTCCTGCCTGTCCCAGCTACTGGGCCACTATGACAAGGTCCTAGATGTTTTAGAAGATAAACAAATTGCAAATGTATACACAGACTTTGCGAAAGCCTTTGACAGGTGCAACCACTGTGTAATAGCGCACAAAATGCGTGATAAAGAAATAACAGTAAGAGTTGGTAAATGGATCTATAATTTTCTAACAACTAGAACACACAGAGTAATAGTAAACAGAGTAAAGTCCCAGGCAGCTACGGTGAAATGCTCTGTTTCACTAGGCACAGTACTCACTCCCATCTTGGTCCTCATCCTTATATCTGGCGTAGACAGAGATGTAAGCCATGGCTCCGTGTCTTCCTTTGCGGATGACACCTAGATTGCCATGACAGTGACCTCCATCGAAGACACCGCAAGACTCCAAGCGAACATCAACCAAATCTTCATATGGGCCGCTGAAAACAATGTGAAGTTCAACGAAGAGAAATTTCAACTATGATATGGAAATCTTGAGGAAATTAAGACTGTATCTGGGTATATAACAAATTCTAACCACACAATAGAGCAAAAAACTAATGTGAAGGACCTGAGAGTGATAATGTCAGAGGATATCGCCTTCAAAGACCACAACAATATATCTACCTCATCGGCTAGAAAAATGATAGGATGGATAATGAGAACCTTCAAAACTAGGGACGCCAAGCCCATGATAATTCTCTTCAAATCACTTGTTCTCTCTAGCCTGAAATACTGCTGTACACTAACGGCCCCCTTCAAGGCTGGCGACATTGCTGACCTGGAGAGTGTCCAGAAAACTTTCATGGTACGCAAGTACGATAAAGCACCTAAATTAGTGGGAACGGTTGAAGTCCCTTGATTTGTATTCCCTGGAACTCAGACGCGAAAGATACATGATAATATACTCTTGGAAAATCCTAGAGAGATTAGTTCCAAACTTGCACACGAAAATCACTCCCTATGAAAGCAAAAAACTCGGCAGGAGATGCAACATTTCCCTAATGAAAAGCAGGGGCGCCATGAGTACACTGAGAGACAACACAATAAGTGTCCGGGGCCCAAGACTGTTCAATTGCCTCCCAGCATACATAAGTGGGATTACCAATAGACCCCTGGCTGTCTTCAAGAAGATGCTGTACAGACACCTAAAGTCAGTACCTGACCAACCGGGCTGTTGTTCGTACGTAAGTTCCTCTTTAAGGGGCCCCTTTGTGCGGTAAAGAGGCTATCGGTCTGAGGAACTGGACCTCTTGGTCTTCTTCCTCAGACCGAACCTAATACCCCCAATCCCCCTTCCCTTTCCCATCTTGCCCATCCTCCATTCTCCCTTTCCTCCTCCTTATCCCTCCCTTATTCCGTCCCAATTTACCCTGTGAGCTTTCTCCATGGGCATTCTGGTTCCTAGGTAAGGGGAAGGGTATCGTAGTCCATCCCATTCTGTTGAGGTTCTTGGCAGTGGTGTGTTTGTCGTGGGATCTGGATCGCCTGGGTATGTCCCAATAACTCTCCGGTCTCCCGGGGGGTGGCTTGGGTATCTTTCGGGCGACGGGTGTATCTCTGGAGGCCCCCTTCGTTTTCCAGGGGTGGTGGCCGAAGGAGGTATGCTTTGTGGAGGTTATCCGACCGCCCTCTCTTTTGTCCGCCGAGGTGGCTCGGTGGATATGAGGTTGCTATCCGGATTGCTGGTTTACTGGCATGAAGGGTAGGGTATGGCACGGGTTCCATGCAGCATCTGCACTACTTGCGGTGTTGAGGTCCTCTTAAGCGCAGAGGGGGATTTACGGCCCTTTCATTCCTCCTAGGAGCTATTCCTCCATGTTTCCCCCTTTTTTATTCATTTTTTTATTTTTATTTTATTTTCATCTTTCTTTTCTTTTCTTAAAAACAAAAAGAAAGAATTAACCTAACCATGGCCGACCCAATCCATGAACCTACTTCCCCCGGGCCCCTTCCTGATACTGGACCCAGTTCTGACCCTACCTCGTTAATGGAAAACTCTTCGGATACCTCCAATACTCCTGTACCTCTTGCTGGTGCCGGTTCGTCACCTGCTTCAGGTACCGGGGTTCCGACCGGCCCATTTGACACGTCTGACCTTTGCTCTTCTCTGACCTTGATTCCGGCTTCTCTCTTTACGGTGCGGCAGTTTTCGGATTGCTCACCTGTTACACATCGGACCACCTCCGGTCCCACGTCCAAACGACCAAGACCCTTATATGACGATTCGACACTTCCTTCTCATTCGTTCATCTCAGAAACGACCACCTCATCACCCTTAAACACTTTGTTTCCACTACCAATGGACAAAGTTTTTACTCTAAGATCGACTACTCCAACTACCTATCTTTCCCATCATAGTATTGGTAAAGCTCTCCTACGCCATGTAGGTAAAGCTATCTCATTTCACGCTCTCAGGAGCGGCACTCGCATCATCATGGTCGAGAATGCTGGCCAAGCTCGAGATCTTTCTCTCCTTACAATTCTTGTAGTGGTACTGTCACTTTACCCCACACCATTATCCAACGGAATTTCCAGATATGTGGTGATGACATTCTGAAGCAGCTTGAGCTCCAAGACCTCCCTATCCTCAAAGTTGACACTTTTGTCCTCCCTGCCCGTAAGCAAAGATGTTATCCTTGCAATATAGCTCGTTTAACATTTGACTGCCGTGAACTTCCACCCTCGATCTACATTGCAGGTCACCGGTTACAAGATCGAAAGGGGACCCTACACCGCAACAGTGTAAAAACTGCTGGCGTTTTGGTCATCAGCAAAATATTGCCGGTCCATGGCCGAATGCCCAGTCTGTGGTGCCGACGACCATGCCAGTCCTTGTACTCTACCTCCCTCTTGCCTTAACTGTCATGAGATGCATCCATCGTACTCCGCCGTTGTCACGTTTACCTAAATGAGCAGGAAATCCGTTGTCTCAAAGGGCGGAAGGCTTCTCTATCTATGGGCCCTCTCTCATCT